>JADRCD010202367.1:0-21949 GCA_019843815.1 Montemys delectorum | reverse complement strand
TAAATTTACACTACCTTTTGAATATACAAACCTCATTCTTCATTGGACAACGTGAAGGCTTTGGGTTTTTTGAAGTTAAATTTGAAGGTGCAGTTTGTTTTGGCATTCCCTCAGCTCCAAGATGTATTAACCACTGTTCTTGCAGAGGCCAGGACTAAGATTGTACTATGAAACTTACTGAGTAGTTTTAATAAATTATTATCAAATGAAAGATTTTTAGATTTTTGTATTCCGCTTAGTTTAAAAAAAAAAAAAAGGAGTAGTTACACGAGGGGGCCAGTACGTTTGATGCTGTGACTCAGCCAAATCCCTAATGCAGCAGGTGTGGAGAGGATGGCACGTGGCTTTGATTTTGAGTACATTTTCCAGAATGTTGGAAAGGAGCTTCCGAAGCCTTGAATGTACTGGGTCTGTGAAGGCACACATGTGCCTTTGTAAATGTTCATTCTCGATCTCATGAATCAGGTGATGAGTGGTGAAATGTAGCAGAGCTGAAGAATAGAACTCAATATCACTTCTGTGAACAAGTTGGAATTGTCATGTTACTGTGTAATTGGTTTGCTTTTAAGATGAACAATAAATTAAATAAAATAAAACATTGTCTTGTTTTTTATCTATTTATTATATATACCATTTCTGTACTATAAGAAGTCATACCTAATTTTTTGGGTACTTTCTGAAGTAACATGATAGTTTTGCTATGTTAGTGTCAGTCTCTTGGTCATTGGAACTTGACTTTAATACTGGGAGCTTGTTTTTTTTTTTTTTAAAAAGGAAAGTAAAACCTTATTTATTACACCAAATAGTTGTATCAGAAAACAAGTAGAACTAAAATGATTCTAGAAATATAAAAACTATAATTTGTGAGGCATTAAATATTTAAAATTATCAGTACATTAAACTTTTGAACATTTTTCATTGTGATAAACCTCTTTTAACTGTGTAGCTATAAGCAGATTAATTTAAAAAATTTTTTTCAGATAAAACATTTGGGATAGATAAGCTAGGTGAGGAAGACATCTTGAATCAAAGTTTTAACAAGTGGACTTTGTTTAAAAATAATGTTCAGCTTTAAAATAATCTCATAAAAGAACTTTATCTTGAAAGAGTAAGGCAAATTTGTTTTTCCCCCCCGTTTTTTTTTTCATACCAGGGCCACAGCCGTCTCTGGGAGTTAGTTTTGGAACGCCATTCGGCTCAGGTATTGGCACTGGCTTGCAATCAAGTGGCTTAGGTTCTTCAAACCTTGGAGGTACACTTTACATTTTCTCATATTTCATTTGGACTGATGGTAGCCTGTAACACATTTCTGAGGATCTGCTGCTATTTGGGAAGTTAAGGTTCCATTTGGCAAAAAAGGATTCTCCAAACATAATCATTGTTTTCTAGCATTCGCTTCAGAGCTTAAAAAGTCATTCTGTCCTTTATGGAAAGTAGATAGAAGGGAGCACTACAGCTAAGTGGCAACGAGTTTTGTGTGTTCCAGTCAGTGTGCTGAAATGTAAACTTGAGAATTACTTAGCTTAAATCAACTTAGTCGTAATTGAACTTTTAAAAATCAGTTCTATTATAACTTTGGAATCCAATCTACTACATCATATAGATATTCATGATCGTTAACTTTTTTTTTTTTTTACCTGAGAGTGACCACTTTAAACAGAATTTTATTGTAAATTAAACAGCTTGACGTTTGTCATTTTGATGCACTCTTGGCATGTTTGACTGTATATATACATAAGCAATTCAGATTATTCTAATTGTTTTGTAAACTAGTAAGGTAAGTCTATAAAGACATTAATTATAAATGTATTCACAATTCTTTTTGAATAGTTGAGAGTTTATTATATTTTGACAAAAGTATTAGAGGATAATGATGGTTCCTGTATTTTTACTAAAATATAAAGAGCGGCTATAAGCTACCACAGTTCTTTTTTACAAACTGTTCTACCTCGAGAATTTATGAGAGGTAGCATAATCCCTCTTGACTATGATCCACCTTCCATTGTGTCTTTTATAGGCAGTGATAGTTCCCTGCCAACCGAAGTATTTTAGTAAGCCATTGCAGAATAGCAAATGGACTTTGAACTTTGCTGGAGGTACATCTTAGCTGGTTGAGTGCTACCCAGCATGCATGAAGTCTGGGTTCCATTCCTAACTGCAATTATAGGGAGTGGGAGCATAGACCTGGAATCCCAGCACTTAGGAGGCAGGAGGATCAGAAGTTCTGGGTCATCCTCTCTACATGGGAAAAATAACATAAGACTAATAATTTGGAGTTTATGTAGAAAATATCTGGTAAACTGTATTTTAGTATTTAGAATTTCTTCATGGACTTTGTATGATGTAAATATGTTTTAAGAGGAAAGACTGTTAGTGTTAATGTGGAGAATAACATGGCAGAATTTACTGTTAGAGAGTAGATTGAGGTAGTGGACTATCTTGTAGTTAGTAAGGAACAGAGAGAGCACTTAGCTCAGAATAGTCTAGTATTTACAGTGTTGTGCAAGTCATGCTTGTTTATGAATTTAGCCAACCTTTTTATATTTCTGAAATGAAATAATGCTAGGCATATATCTAATATTCTAAACTTATTTCAGTGGTGAAAATAACCTTTGTGATCTTGATTTTAATAGTCTTGTTCTTTGAAAATTGCTGCTAGGCCAGAAACATGTTTGGGTAGTTATAAATTAGTGTTTTATTTAGAATTAATCTGCTCAAGAACTCTTATGCCGAGGAGTAAGTAGCCGACTACCTCAATAAGTCTGTGTTTGTGAACATTGCGTTTATTTGGCCTGTGGTGGTGGTTGCTTTTCTTGTGAGTACACTGTAATCTGTGTTTTATGTGCACTGTGTATTTTCTCTATTACCTTCCACTAGGATTTGGAGCTAGCTCTGGTTTCGGATGCGGTACCACAGGGGCCTCCTCATTTGGATTTGGAACAACAGATAAACCCTCAGGAAGTCTTAGTGCAGGTTTGTGTGCCTCTGCCTGAATTCCAGGCAGATTAAAAAGTGAAAATCATCCAACTAAAGATTACACACGTTCTTTCTCTCAGTAACCCCTGAAGATCCCTGATTCACTTTCTACTCTGAGGAAGCATGTATGCCTAACTAAATTGTGTAGTCTGTTAGTGGCGGTATATACGACTGAGACTTCCTAGTTTGACTTACAGTTTAACTAGAGATTCATTTGAATCCTAGTGACTGACTTTATGGTTTAAGGCTTTTCCCTACCCCATCAACCCAGTAGTTATATTTTGGTGATTAGTTTTTCATCCAGGAGAACTTTTTATTTGTGATTTGTACTGGGGGTGGGAACTAGGGTTTTTACCCACGTTAAGCAAGCACTCTACCACTAAGCTATTTCTCCAGCTTACTTTTACTTTTCACTCTGAACCACGGTCTCACTGAGTGCCCAGGCTGGCCTTTCCCTGTGTTCCTGCCTCAGCTAGATATTGTAGCTGAAGCTGTAGGCCTGTACCGCCAGGCAGCCCAACATGAAAGACATCTCAGTCCAAACAGTTGTTGGTTAGTACCTCTGATGTTAAGGGTAGGTAGGGTAGTTTATGAATAATGACTAACTTGGCTCTGTGTTCATTTTTAAATAGGTGTAATCTACTTCTGGCCCAAAATTTTGTCTACCTTTCCATTTACTTTATATTTGTAAATACTGACATGTCCTGGTGTGTACTATGTAAGGATAAATGATATATCTAAAATAGTGGTGTGACACTTTTCAAAAACTGTATTCAAATTTAGGAAATTCTACTTATTGTCGGTAGTATTTAAAGTCAGCAGTGCCAGTGGGGTAAGATTTGTAATCAGTAATATCAGGACT
Organism: Montemys delectorum; assembly: GCA_019843815.1. Classification (NCBI taxonomy): domain Eukaryota; kingdom Metazoa; phylum Chordata; class Mammalia; order Rodentia; family Muridae; genus Montemys; species Montemys delectorum. The sequence continues at coordinate 18,111 of JADRCD010202367.1, read as the reverse complement.
AGAATCTAAATACTATATCGAGTAATCAGGTATCCAGAACACCTGCTTTTAATTATAAAGACTCTTACTATACTCATTGCTTGCATTCTCTTGAACATTGAGGTGGGTTGAGGTTTTCTTGGAAGGCTTGGGATTTAAGAGTAGACCCAGATGCCTTGAATGTGTTTTTCTAAAAGGGTTTTGGTGAGTCTGAATAGGAAGACACTGATATGATATGTATGTAATGATGTAATGTAATTTTATGCACATATATAATTATATACAGAATAACACACAATTGTATGTGTACATAAAACGTGTCACAGTACAGACAAGGAAGTTTCTGGTAGCTTGAATATTCCTGTATATTTTAGTATCTGTGCTAGCTTCCTCCGCCTCTCAGGACACTCTTTAGCTATTAGCTAAATTATTTTTCTGTAAAGCTCCACGTTAGAAATTCAAGGGCTATAGGCATTTTCTACTCTTACAAATTGTGTATTTGCAGATAGAAATTCCCACTCATCCCTGTTTTTTATATTTGTTTTTGTGATTTAACTTCTCATTTGAATATTTTCTTCCCTGAACATAAGGCTTTGGCAGCTCAAGTACGTCTGGGTTTAACTTCAGCAATCCTGGCATCACGGCATCAGCTGGTTTGACATTTGGGGTGTCCAATCCTGCGTCTGCGGGGTTTGGAACAGGAGGACAACTCCTTCAGTTGAAGAGACCTCCAGCTGGAAACAAAAGAGGAAAGAGATAAACATACGGGTCAATGTGTTGGCAGTGCTTAGCTGGCGCCGCTCATTCTGTGATTCTATTTTTCTAATGATGGAGTAATTGAACTGCATCTCGGGAGATTTATAACATTTTGATATTCCTTACTCTGGAACTTGAACTTTGTTTGTTTACCTTACCAAACATCTTTCTTGTGAATTCAAAATCCAGTTGCAGTTTTGTTGCTATTATTTTTGATTCTCCATGTAAGAAATGTTGTGATTAAATTACCAATTGATAGTGATGGGGGAAAAATCTATCAACCTAAACCTATGATTTATCCTACTATTAATAGCAGTGTTTTTGTTGCTGAGGTTTATGCTGTGAATACATGCACATTGGTTTCTTATGCAGATGGTATAAACTCTAGGGCCTGTGCTAGAAATAGTTTGTTCCTTGACAAGGCCTTTTGAACTGTGCTGCAGGGCATCTTGTGGATATGTATGTAATTATATAGAGAGTAATGCACACAATGTGTGCACATAAAATATATATTTACACACCTACAACTCCTGCCTCAGACTGTTATCCTTTTCTAGTGTATTAGTTATTCACTCTTTATGATTTAGATCCTCAGCGCTTATAGAAGGAGTAACTTGGGGTACCTGGTCACTTCATTTGTTTATTAGACAGAAGTGATTCTTGATTCAACTTTATTGACCCCACTCTTCTGTTTTTATTTATACCTTGACCCTTAGGAACTACTTCAACCAAGGAATGCTCTAAGGCTCATCAAACAGATTTTAGAAACCTTTATTACCATATATATATATATATATATATATATATATATATATTCTCATGCTACTATTATGGGAATCTTTTTTGTAAAGGAGATGGATTTTTAGGAGTGTATGTGAACTCCAGACTGATGTTCTGGGGCAAAGAGCTACTAAGCCAAATTGAATCTATGCAGGTGAAGGATGCAATGTTAACTCAGTAAGAACTTGTTTAGCTGTTTCAGTACAGAATTATTCTTATAGGGCTATTGAGAAACCAAATGAAGTGGCCTCTGAGCCTCTTAATGTGCTGAGTCTTAATCTGGACTAGAGAAACTACATTTTAGGGAAAATCTTTGTACCCACTATAAACTTGCTGGTTTGAAGAGTGAGTGGAGCTCCGGTGAGTGCTCGGAGGTGTGTCAGGTTGTCTGTGTGACCTCTGTCTGTGCTGCTAATCTTGGTGTTCAGTGAGTAAACACAGCTATGAAGGGAATTGCCTTAGGACCGTGTCAGCGCGAAAGTAGTTTTCAGGTGGAATGAACACATAGAATTTCTTGGAAATAGTTTAATTTTTTTACATAGAAGGTTTTGTATATACTGTTCATCAGTGAATATTTTCAGGATCATTTTCACCAAGGCATCTTTTTTTTTCTAAAATAAGTGTGGTGTACATACATACATATACACGTATATATTTTTAGTATAATGTTACTTGGGTTTGATTATAAAAGTATTGTTGGCCTGTTTTATTTATCTGCATAACAGTGATTGGCATTCCAGAATTCAATATTTGCACCCTGATGCATTAATATAAGGAGAGTTATTTGTCTCTGAGCAGTAAATATGTTTCTGTTTGTATATTTTTATAATTTTGCAGCTATCAGTCCAGATTATGGGGGAGGATAGGAAAAAGGTGTGCTTTGGCATTTTAAATTACCATTAGAGTTACATAGACCATTACAGAAATACTGCTTTGTTGTTTTTTTAAGTACATTGTATTATGCTGCAAATATCTGAATATTGATATTTCTCTGGGTTATTTTTTTCTTTATATACATTTTCATATGTTGAACCACTGGAGACTTGTAACATTCATTTGTGGTAGGAGTCAGAGTGTTGTCTTTGTCTCCTTTGTCTTTGCCTTGTCTATTATGGAAATAATAAAATTGTGTTAGTTGCTTTGAATCTTTGTAGGTCTCAACAGTTGTACATATTTAATTTTACTATTGCTTCTTTATTCTCCTTAATTGGCTTTTAGTGTTTCCTACACTTGTAAGTTATAGTCTTGTTCTCTTTTGTTTTTAACAAAAGGCTAAAGACAATGTAGCAAATTCTGACCAGGCAGATGGCCCAGTTGTTGAAGTGGTTGTTATGCTGGTAAGTGTGAGTAAATGCTGGGTGGATGTGGCTGCCCTCTTGACTCTAGCCACCAGGTCAGAGAAGGGATTCCCAGGGCTAGCTGCTTAGAGAGACTAGCCATACCAGCAAGCTCCAGGTTTGACCAAGAGACCCTGCCTCAAGGAATACGGTGGATGAGCATTCAAGAATGAGTCCCAACAACAGCCTCCCTCCTCCCCTTCTCACACACACACACACACACACACACACACACACACACACACACACAAATGGAAAGTGGAGGATAGTAGGTTCTTTGTCACTTGGTTTTTTTCTTCTGAAAATAATGACATTAAGCATCATAATTAAGTTGATGGATATTTGAGTAAAAATAAAAAACAAAGGCTTCTTCAGCTTAGTCTTAGTCCTGTCCTGCCCAAGGATGTACACTAATTGTTTTGGATCTGTCTTGGCAGACTGTTGTAAAAATGTCCTTTCTATGTGTATGAGTGGTTGTTCTTTCTTTTTTCTTTTATATGCTCATTTTATTGGTTTCTCTTCCCTTTTAAACAAGCAGGTTGACAACACCACCACCAACAAAACCACAAACCTAAGTATTGTGTGATTTTGATTTCCTCCCCTTTGTGGTATATTATCTATCTTTTGCCATATCAACTCATAGAGATTGCCATTTGTACACTCTCCCTTCCCTTAACCCCAGTTGCTATCCAGGTATCTGTTTAGCTATTCCTTGTTGATGGTCAGTCGGGTTCAGTTCTATAGAAATTGTGGTGAGTATCCTGTACATGTCATGGGAGAAGGCCCTAAGAAGCTAACTGGAAACATCAGCAATTAAGCAATCTATTAAATAAGTTTGATATCACCAATCAAAATATATCACTGGATTGCTGTAGGTGGGGGCAGGGGAACAGGAATATAAGAGGCTTTATTCAGCTGAATGGCCTTCAGCCTTTAGACTGCTTTCAGCTGTGCTAGTGTATGGATACAGTAAAACTGGTTCCTTGTTCTCTTCCCTTGGTTTCCTGTACTATTTCTGATACATTGACCAGGAAGTGCTTTCACCACTTTTGCCTTCCTGACATGGGTGAGTTGTAGGGGTTCATTCAGGGCCTTGAGAGTGGCTAAGTGCCTGGCACCAATGAGCCATTTAATTTATATGAGATTTGCGTCTTTGGGATCTGGGACAGAGCTCCTGAATGTGCACCCAAGCCCATGAAGCAGGCCAGAGGGCCCCAATCATCAGACTGGATGATGTGGTTTGATTGAGTAGAAAAGAAGAATAATTGTCTAAGAGCTGTTTAGATAACCTGGCTTAAAAACAAAGAAAAAGGACAAAACTCAGCTCTGCAGTGACCTGAGCATTGGGCAAGGGTGGGATTGGAGTGAGTGTAACTCCTGACTGTGGGCAGGGGTTGGGGAATCGTAAGAACCAGTTAAGTGACTCGTGACTCGTGTACCATGCACAGGGTGGACAATAGCATAGCCTACACCTTTACCCCATATTACAAAGAATTTCCAAAAGAAATATTAAGGAGGCAGGCAGTGAATACCAAACTTTCCCAGGAAACTGGACTTTTTGTGAAACAGATTGCTGGATTTTTGGGTGAGGTGGACCCATGAGGGGTCACTGGATAAGGAGATAATAAGGTGTTTAAGATTGAGAGTACCATGATCAGTTTCCGTACATCAAATTGGTGACAGGATATTGTCCTCTGAGTATGTGCTGGCTAAAAGCCTGCTTAGAAAAGAACTATAAAACTATGATGGTTGTAGGGTAATGCTGTCTTCTAATATAGACCAGAGCCTAAACCTCAGAAGAAACCTGTGTTAGCTGAGGAGCCAGCAGAAGCCTCTCTACCATATGTACAGTTGTACTCCATCACTGCTGCCTGTGCCACCAGCACATGGGGAGCGGGAGAACCCTGACACTTCTACCCAGCAGGCCCTTTAGCTGCAGAACCATCACTTGGAACAGTCCCCTCAAAAACTTAAGTCCCTACCATCCTGGTGGGGAAGAGCAAAGAAAGTCAAATCTCAGCCCCTTGAACATAGTACATGAACCAACCATTCAGCAAGATTTGAAGACCCCTCTATTTTGACCAGTATGGACAGGTCGCAGGAGGCCAGTGTACCTTAATTTATTGATCCTTTTCTGCCACTGACTTCCTAAATTGGAAAAATCAAATCCTCATACAAGAAAAACAAAAACTCTTGGGTCTTAATTGACTTAATCCAATTGCTGACCCCCTACTGCTGATTCTGATTAACTTAGAATGAAAAAGGGAACATGCCCCCAGATGACATCCAAGGCCTGTTTTCTGAGGAAGTCCCATTGGGACCGGAGTAATGATGGGGTGTGCGATTGGAGAAGCTCAATTGATAAACTAGAGATTCTTTTAATCAAAGGAGGTAGAAAGGTAGTAAAAATGGGGAAAATCTCATGCTTAAGGGGGCTTGTGGAGAGCCTGAAACTATTCTATGAGAGAGGTTCTGAAGCATTCAGTTGGTAGTCCATTTGACTAAAAACACAGCCAAGAGCCAGCAAGGAGTTAATGCAGCCTTGGTGAGGCTCAGAGATACCAAATGAAAGCTGCAAAAAGGTTGTAGGTTTTGGATGAATGCCAGCCAGTTAGTTGCTAGTGATGTTTTATAAAGTTCCCGATACCAGGAACTGAAGTGTGAGGCAGATCAAAGGTTAAAAAGGAAAGCAAATTTGCTGGCTGCTGCACTGATAGAATGCTCAGGACACCCATAGACAGTGTCCCACCAGATTAGGGCTGTGGCCACTAGGAAGCCTAATAGGACCAGAGGTGAAATTGGCTCAGAACCAGTGTACATATTGCCATAGAAAGGGCATTAGAAAATGAACACCCACAGAAGGTAGACAATGCCTGCTTAGTTATCAGGTAAGGAGAAAGGCTGGATAATTCAAGTGATAGTAGCCTGGACAGTGAAAGTTAGAGACAACAGAAAAATGAGATTGTAGGCTTAACACCCATAGAAAACTGAGGAAGAGTAGGCCCATTCTACTGGGCTTGTAAGAGCATGTAGTCAAAATAACTGCTAATGCTGGCCAGTTGACCTTACATGAACACTGGAGCCACCTATTTGGTTGTGATATAATACATGGACCCTCTTTTTCCTGAAGAACACTACCTACAAATTATGGGAGCTATAGACAGTTTTTCCTCATTTCCAGCTGTTGGGGCCTGGGAAGTCATGATGTTATCCATGAGTTTCTGTGTCATCCTGGTTGTACAGTGTCTTTGCTGGGTTGGCCTAGGAAAGCTGCAAGCTCAAATAACTAATTCCTCAGGTCCAGAAAACCTAAACTCTGGGAACACCTGAAACAAATCATGACTCCTACTGTCCCCTGGGAAAAGAAATTATGACTTACTTGGGTAAGCTGAGAAGCCACAACAAGGGCTGGAGCTTCTCATATTTCTTGGTTTACTGGTTGAGATTAACCTATCAGCACTCTCGTGAAATACTCCTCCAGTGGTCACAGAATTAAGACAAGGGATAGCCCACTCACCAGAGGTAGTATCCCTCTCCAGGCACAAGTTGGAGTTTGAAAATGTCTAGAAAAACTCTTAAAAAGCAGAATTCTCTAGTCTCATCAAACAGCCTGGGAAATACCTCTCTTGCTAGGCCAGAAACATAGGACTGATGTTTGTAGTCCAGTGCAGGACTTAGGGGCAGTAAATCACAGTAACTTTGCTGTCCCCAGTCAGCCTTTGCTTCTTCTGAGGTTGTTTTCTTTAGATTTAAAGAACCAACTTCTAGGTTCACAACCCCATCTCAGCAGCCTATTTTTGCCTTTCAATGGGAAAGTCCTGAAAATAGTGACAAAAGTCAATTAACTTGGACTAGATTGCCCCAGATTTAAAATTTTCTTTACCATTTTTGGCACTGTGCTATTTGACCAGCATAACTTTACACTGCTCCAATACGTAGATGATTTATTCCTGGTGGGAGCCATCAAAGAAGACTGGATAAGACATACATACCCTACCCTAGTATGGAGAACTGGTTATAAACTCTATAGTAAAAAGCCCCAATATGACTAGGTCTTCTGGTCTTTAATCCTAGTACTTGGCAGGCAGAGGCAGGGGAAATCAAACTGAGTCTAAGGTGCCTCTCTGGTTTACATAGTGAAGTCTAGGTTAGCCAGAACTACATAGACCCTGTCTCAAAACAACCTCCTCCCCACCTTCACAAAACTGCCAAGAAAGGATCAAATTTCTCAGGTTCCATTTGTCACAGGGGCAACTCCAAGCCTTTTGCTCTGTTCAGTTCTGCATGTCCTCATGTCAGATTTGTGAGTTTCTTGGGAGGCTGTTGTCTATTTGGGTTCCAAATTTCTCTGTTCTGGAAAAAACAGAATGGAGAGAAACGGGGAGAAAGCCCTCATTGTGGGAAAAAGACCAAGAGAAAACTTTCAAAGAAATCAGGCAGATCCTTAGCAGCTTCAGTCTCCCAGACATAATCAATCTTTTTATATGAGTCAGATGTTGGGGTCTTGACATTACCCATAGCTTGTCTTTCTAAAGAGTGGGCTCTATGACTTTAGGCTGGCCACCCTCCTTGCATCTACTTGGTGCTACAAACTCTTGGTAACAGAGGTTAACAAACTGATTGTAAGGATTTAACTGTTGACACCATATATACAGTGATAACTTTGATGGGTTACAAAGGCCAATACTGGCTCACAAATGCTAGAATAGCCAGATATCAGGCAATCCTATGTGAGAGCCCACACCTTCACCTACAAGTGATTCTAAATCCTAAACCTTGCAGTATTAAAGCCAGGCTCTCCAGATCATGATTACATTGAAGGCAGGACAGATCCAACCGACAAACCTAAAGACCCTAATGCACCATATCTTACTGATAGCAGTAGTTTTATAGAACAGCAGCTTGCTGTGTACTCTGATGACCCTCAGTTCTATCACTGAGGCAGATCCTCTGCCCAAGGCAACCAGCACAAAAAGCAGAACTCAGAGCTTCAGCAAGAATGCTGTGGCTGGCAGTGGGACGAATGTGAATGTATTCACAACTCTTAAGTGTATTTGTACTGGGCTCTGTGAGCATGGAACCCTGTGTAAAGAAGAGGGACTGATGACCTCAGAAGGGAAAGACATAACACATGGCAAAGAAATCATAGAATTCTTAGGTGCTGTGTGGCCCCTAAGCAAATTGACTGCCTTGCAGTTTTAAGGACACCAGAAAGGAAATGCTAACAACTTTTGAGGGCAACTGCAGAATAGACAGAAAGGTGAAAACTACCAGCTTCCAGAGGAAGGGCAGAGCTGGCAATTGCTACAGCCACATTATATACAGGCCAGTAGGTAATGGCTAGGCAAGACTGAAAATGGGGACAGTCTCCCTAGCAAGTGGTAGAAACCACAAAGATGAATATAGCCATCCCTGTGGCCACTGCCTCTGCCTTTGTCAAACAGTTCCGTCAGGGACCCCATGTCAGCTGATTGCCTGGGCTAACCCGAAATGGGCATAGAATGCTGGAGGAGCCCTGTTTGGTTGTTGACTTTACAGAGCTGTCCTAAGCTAGGGGCCACAGATTTGTGTTTGTCTTTGTGTGTGCATCCACGGGTTACATATGCAAAACCCTTATAGAAAGGACATTTGATGTAATACAGCTTCTAAAAAAAAACATTTCTGGTTTTGGGATTCATGTTGCTTATAGGATCAGACACTCTGCCAGAATTTGTGGCAGTGATAGTACATACAATTGGCAGCTAGAAGGTTAAAAATCCCCTGGAAGCTACACAAGCCATATCATCCATGGAGCTCTTGGAAGGTGGGATCTGTGAGCTAGATAGTAAAGTTACAGATAAACTATGGTGAAAGGCTCACCAAACAATTTAAAAATAAGATCTAATTGCGTAGCCAAACCCTTACTTTTACCTCTTCCTGTCCTCTCGCTTTGGGCCTTTACTACAGGATTCAGATGGCCCTACCAAGCAGGGTTTTCTGTTTATGAAATCCTTTATGGGCATCCTCTCCTTGTCAGGGAAATATGGGGGAACTTAAAAAGGATTTAGTAATATCACTTTAAGACGGCAGATGCAGGGGCCTGCTCTACCCTGGTCACCATTGATCACAAAGCCAGGGAATGGTTTCTTGTAAGCCTAACTACAAACACACTCCTTTAAATCAGGAGCTGCAGTCTGCAGGAAAGAATGGAAGCCTTTACAGAGAGCTCGACTCGATGTTATTTTATCCACTCCCACTACAGTAAAAGCTGCCAAGATGACTCCCAGGATTCATCATAGCAAAGAAAATCTAGTCTCCAATACCTAGGAATGTGTTCTTGATCCAGCAACACCGTGAAAGCTGACCATTCACAGGAATACAGCTACACCATCAAAGGACTTGAAGAGATCAAGAGACACAGCCAGACCAGAGAACAACAGCATTGCTTCAGTCTCTCTAGCAGCCAACTAACCTCTTCATGAGCCGTTGGTGGGACAAGCAAATGGCTGCTCTCTTTACAGTCTCATGAATGCATTGCCAACCCCTTGCTTTTACCTCTTTTCATCCTCCTGCTTCGGGCCTTTGCTACAGGAGTAGACTGGACCAGTGGCTAGAGGATCCTGTTAGCCATCTCTTACCTCTTTTGCATAGGATGTGTGGCTGTTATCTGTTGCTGTTAACTTGACTCTCTGTCATGTTCTCTGAACCATTCTGTGACTCTTGCACGGGGTCACTTGGACCTTGCTATGTCACACTCATTTTTGAACCCTAGGGAACCTGTGAAGCCTCAAGAACCTGTGAATGTAAAGACCAGTGCACCTGTTTTAATCCTTATTAGATTCCCTACTTCCCCCTCTTTTGGGAATGGTTCAAAAACTCAAAGATAGAACAGAACCCACTTACAAAACCACAGGCTCCAATCCCTCTGCACTGAAGACAATCCCCTGATGTATGTGGAAACTTAAGACAAGTTCAGTCCACATAACAGGCCATGTGACAGCCTCCAACAAGCCCTCATCTCTGGGTCTAGGACAAGTCAGCTATAAACTTCTTGTGGGCTCCTGGTCCCCCCAAGAAATGGAGGACAGCATAGTGATGGCATGCCTTCAGGCAGTTGTGTTGCCTCCAGGTGAGTGTAACCATGTCCTGCTGTGAGTTAGGGGCTAGTGATTTTTTTGACTTTAGTGTCTTCAACCGAGAAAGCCCAGAAGTGAGAAGAGTTCTCTGTACTGGAGTGCACACAACCAGCTCTGGAAGCCTGGGACCTTCCTCCAGTGTTGAAGAGTTAGTCTCTTACACTAAGCCTACACCCATGTGGTATTCTTTCTGCTATGAGGTTGCACTCTGTTTTTAATTATGAACAGCCAGATAATAGGTATTCAAGGGTTGGATATTCTGAGATAGAAACGAACACCAGCTATAAAAATTAGAGACCAGGAAGACAATGACTGGCCCTTGGAATGTATAACTCAATGTTCTCTTGTCTAGCCACTAGATGCTAGGTCTCCTGGCTGGCATACTATTTCTGTATGTTAGGCCACAGACTGCTCTTGAATTTATGACTAATACAACCTAAAACTGCTCCACAATTGCTAGCCAACCAACAAGACGGTGTGTAGTGTAATTTTCACAGTCACTTGGTCTAAGACTATCTGCTCGCCTCTATGGAAAGTTCAACCCAAGCAGAACAGAGGATGTAGAGGACATCACAGACAGAGTGGCAAAACTTGTTCGTGTCCCACTTCAAGTCTTAAAGGCTTTGGGGCCCCAGAGATTTTTTAGGAAGATGGTTTTGGCACCTGAGGGAATTCAAAACCTTTATTTATAGGTGCCGTGCTTTTTAATCCTGGGTGGTTGCTTGATTCTGCCCTCTAATTCCCTTGGCTAAAACCATCTCTGTGCTCATAGAAATCACAATGGAGATAAGCACTGACACTTGTGTTGTGATGCTATGGCAATAACAAGCCTATCAGACAGGATGGCGCTCTGTAACTCCCAAAGGGATCCTGGCACCAAAGAAGGGGATGTGGCAGAAGGTCTCAGGAACCAACAGGCTTCCTTTTAGTATCTCCCTATGTCTCTTTCATAACCAAATTTCTCCCCCTTACTTCCTGCACTGTAAATGGCTTATAAACCCTGCTGCCTGGGTGAAAAAATTCTGCTTATTGGGGAGTTGAGCAAACTCTATTAAGCAAGCTTGATATAACCGATCATATATCACTCTGGATTGCTATGGGGTTGGTGGAGGGAACAGAACTGCTGGGTTAGTGTATGTGTATAAGACTGCTTCCTGGCTCTCAGCTTGGGTTTCTCTTCCCTTGGTTTTTTGTTTGTGTTTTTTTTTTTTTTTGAATATGTTTAATGTTTCTTTGTGATTCATCTTGAAAAGGAGTTGCTAAATGATACATAAAGTATATTTTAGCATTCGATTGTCTCTCTTGGGTTGCTCTGTACATTCCTAGCAGTGTGTAGTGTGCACTTCCTCAGATTCTTTGGAGTACTAGTCCTCAGTTGTAAATCCTTTTTTGTCCTTTGTCCTTTTTTTTTTCTTAAGATTTATTTATTTATTTGTTTTAAGTACACGGTCACTGTCTTCAGACACACCAGAAGAGGGCATTGGATCCAATTACAGATGGTTGTGAGCTACCATGTGGTTGCTGGGAATTGAACTCAAGACCTCTGGAAGAACAGTCAGTGCTCTTAATCACTGAGCCATCTCCCCAGCCCCTGTCTTTTTTTTTTTTTAATAGCAGGTTACTTGGTAGCTTTTTCTCAATGCCTTATAGTATCTCTGTCACTGGGTACTGAAATTATTTTGCTGTGAGATGTCAGAAGCCAACTGGGTTCACAACCATGCCATAACACGGTGGTCTTTTCTAACTTAGACCTCTCAGCTTTTTCAGCTGAAAATGGACCTGATATGCATGGGTGTGGCTGGTCTTTGCTACTTTGAGGGTTCTTTTTTCCCCCTCCCTTATCTCCTCCCCCCCCCCCCCCCCCATTTCACCATCTAACATTAGATAGGAGAGAAACCAGGATAGAGGGGAGAGAGGAAACAGAAAAATCTCTGAATCTAATTTATTTATTTTTGTTTCTTTTTTGACCCTGGCTACTAACCATAACCGACCTCCCTAAATGACGAAGAATTTCCGACCCCACCTATTGAGACCCTAGCATTTATATACCCTCTGAAAAGTTCCCAGAATTCCAAATGTCACACATTCACAGAAGCTGTCTGCAGCTGGCAAAACCAATGCTTTTGCTAGAGACCGGGGCAGATCATAGCCAGCTGCTGCAGACAGTCCAAAGCTGCCGGATATCCCCACACCTAGGATGAAAATAACACATTCTTACAATACTTCTGTGTAAAAACCAAAATTCTAGAGTTGTCCCCACACATGGGTGGTTGTATGAAGAACACAATCCACTAGAAACAGTTTACCAAGAGCCCTGTCTTTTGTTCATTCTTTTTGTTTTTGTGTGAGGAGGTAACTGCTCTAGGACACTACAATTTGTAATGTTTATTTTTACTGACAGTTGAATTCCTTGGTGCGTTTTAGTTGTTTCTACTGGCATTCTTTTTTTCTCATCCACTCCTCTCCCATGGAAACCCTTTCCCCCAACAAAGCCCCCTCCTAGTTTATTTTATTATTTTGTGTGAATGGATATTTCGCCTGCATGTTATGTCTGTGCAATACATGCATGCCTGGTGCCAGAAAAGGCCAGAAGAGGGTACGGGATTCCCCGAACTGGAGTTAGCAGATGGTTATGAGCCACCACATAGGTGTTGGCAACTGAATCAGGGTCCTCTAGAAGGACCCAGTGTATTGGTGTTCATGCCCAGCTGCCGCAAAGCACTGTGGTAGTGGAGCCATATAATTTATGTGAGTGATTCTAAGCATCCTACAGACTGTAGATCAGGACAAGAGAGGTAAGTGCCAGGGCTATGGGATTTTCAAGGAGGAAGTGGGTCCAAGGGGTCTTCTGAGGAGAGGTAGCCCATTGATGACTCTTCACTGACAGATTCACAGAGAAAATGCACCTGCCCCAGCAAGCAAGGTTAGGGCTCCGGCTACCCGGGAGAGGGTTAAAGGACAGCTGTAACTAATGGATTTTTAGGAGCTGTTGAAGAGGCCTTTACAAGAACATCTGCGGGAAGCTTGGATGACTCCTGCCGAAGACTAGCACTCTTGTCTGTGCAGAGAACTCCAGCTGGTTCTTTAAATAGCTCAAGAGAACCCATAGGATGCAGAGAAAGAATTACTGGCCCAGAATGCTCTGTTACTCTCCTTGCTTAATCTAATGCATTTCTTTCTTTTCTAACTAATATACTTGTCAATAAAGTCAGAATGTTCTCGCTGGCTCAACAAGGTTGCTGTGTTACCTCTTGTTAGAACTAGAGAGAATACTTGGTATTCATGAATTCAGTACACATTTCTTAATCACTTGGTGTTGTCAACCACTAGTGTAAAAAGTCGGGATATCAGTAAAGGTAAGCTATTAGGTCTGTCTAATAATGTTAGCTGTCTGCATGGACAGGACCATGACCTACTCTTCGATGCTCCATATATGTTCAGTCCTGAGGTAAGTACCACCTCTCATAGAAGAGGAACTGAGCAGAGACAACTAACCTAACAGGGACTGAACTAATCCATGGCTGGGCCTAGATTCAAACAAGCAAACGTCTAGACTTTTAAATTTAACTCCACACTGTAGGAAAGGATTCTTGTTAATTGATAAAGCTACAAAGGAAATTCTGCTGGAGAGTCAAAATGGTAGTTGTTCCGTTTTTTTAGCCATGAATAAGAGTTTGAGTTATGCCGGGCAGTGGTGGCACATGCCTTTAATTCCGGCACTTGGGAGGCAGAGGCAGGTGGATTTCTGAGTTTGAGGCCAGCCTGGTCTACAGAGTGAGTTCCAGGACAGCCAGGGCTACACAGAGAAACCCTGTTTCGAAAAACCAAAAAAAAAAAAAAAAAAAAAAAGTTTGAGTAATGTAGTATCACGACATTAAAGAGCCAAACATTTTAGTTTAAAGTAGTCTGTGGGGTTACAGGAATAGTTTAGGCTGGAGCACTTGTCCAGTACACAAGGGCCTGTATTCAGGCGCCAGCACTGTCTGTAGCCGTCTAAGTTTGAACATATTAAAGGGGCTCTAAAATGTAAGCTGCGCTCCACTTTCCATGTTCCTGTTCCGCTCCCTTACATCTTGTGCCATAGTTTGTCTTCATCCTTTTTAACAGCAGCATAGCTCTACCTGTACTCTTTGGCTAGTTCCCGGTGACTTCAGATTATTTCTTTCGCTTGCAACTGGAAGCTCTTCTGCTGCTAGCATAAGTGACATTGGTTGTCTGGTCATAGCAATTTTAGTTACTGTGTGTGATCCCCTTTACCCTTCCGCAGGCAACAGTGAATGCTGTGCTAAGGGATGATGCTAAGTCACAAACACCTATCCCTGGTGACCTTCACGTGGAACACTGGTAATCTGTCACTAGATGGATAGCATCTTGACCTTGTGTTAGGAATGCTTGTGTTAGGAATGCTGTGTTCTAGAGACGGGGAAGGGCAGGAAAAGGCTTCCTCTGTGCCTGGTAAACATGCTCCTGCCCGTTTCTTTTGCACTTTTAACCCTGTAACTGACCACGAGGACCTCTGGACACTGAGGAACACAGCCTACATTTTAGAGTCCTTTCAGGAGGTTCAAACTTAGATAAACAACAGCGTGAACTCTGCTAATACTCTTGGTTTCGTCTCTGCAGGTACAGCTTTGAGGATGAAAATACACCACACTGGGCCTTCCAGCCCATGTTTATTAGACCTGTTTGTTAGACCTATGCTTGCACTGAGTCTGTAAGAACTGACAGTTTGAAATGGATTTTGTGTTTTCTTTCCCTCCCCCAGTAACTACGAGTGTCTATATAAAAATTTGAATACCCTTTAAGACATAATTGAAAGCCGCCGGTGTATTTTTTATTGAGAACATTTGGAACTTGCACACACAGTTTTATTGTGATATTTCAGGTGGAATTGTTCAGTTGATCTTCACCCCACTCTTCTCTAGCCTCCAACCCCCTTGTGTGAGCTCCCATACCTCATAGCTGCCTTGATGCTTTCATATCACACGTACCCTATGACCCGAGGCTGTTCAACTCCATATTAACCCTCTGTGGGCCTTCTAGCTTCATAGCTATGTCCTCACCCCTTCCCCACACTTATGTACATACATATAGGCATTATAAGCCAGGATCCCCATGTGACATGGAAGGGACATGTGATGATGTCTCTGTGAGTCTGGGTTGCTTTGTTTAGAGCTTTCCAGCTCATCCATTTTCCTGCCTCTCTATAGATGCAACACAAGCACGTAGTCATCCTTTGACATTTTTCTTTAATGAGAGTTTCATGCAAGGTATTTTGATCATTTGGCTCCTAATTTAAAGGACAGCAACTTAATGTCCTTTAAAAAATTAAAAGAAAATAATTGTTTGACTCTACTTTGTAACTGTCTATATATTTAGGGTTGTGTGGCCATCCAGTAGGGCATGGTCAACCTACTAGGAGTTGCATCCCTAAGGAAAACTGACTCTCCTAATCCCAGAAGCCTGCCCATTGCTCCTCAGCTAGGGGTGGGGGCCCATGGACCCTTCCCACTCCGTGTCAGAATGTTGGCTGGCTTGATTTTATTCAGGCAGCCACAGCTGCTGTGAGTTCCTGAGTACAGTGGTTCTGCCATGTCCAGAGGCCACTGTTGTCCCTGATTGCTGGCTCTTCCAGTCTTTCCTTCCCCCTCTTCCTCAATGGTATGTGAGTCTTGTGGATGAGGTGTGATGCAGATGTCCCATTTGTGACCCAGTGCTCCATGGACACTTACTCTCTGCATTTTGACCAATTGTGAGCTTCTGTGTTAACTGCTGCCCACTACAGAAACTCGTCCGGTGAGATCTGAGACCTGCACCAAGCTACCAGAGGAGACATTGGAAGACTGCTTGATACTAAGTATATGATTAGTGGGATAGTACCAGTAGATTCGCCTGTGAGCCATGGATTCTTGGGTAGGTTTATATGATCAGGAATATATTTCTTCCTGTGAAGCAGGCCTTCAATGCAAGGTGTTGGCAGTGAGTTACCCTCATAATATTTGTGCCTCTGCTGCACTGTGTATCTTGCCATGGTGGCTATTATTGTAATTCACAGCAAGCAGGACCATTGATAATATCCCCCTACAGCAGCCTACATAACACTTTCTGGTAAGTAAAGCTAGCCAGAAAGAGGGAAGCTGTGCGATCAGCAACAAGTTCATCTCCCTATGAGCCATGAGCAGTGCATGGGCTGTTTGCAGAAACTGGGTCTTTTTTTTTTTTTTTTTTAAGATTTATTTATTATCATATGTAAGTACACTGTAGCTGTCTTCAGACACACAAGAGGGTGTCAAATCTCATTATGGATGGTTGTGAGCCACCATGTGGCTGGGATTTGAACTCAGGACCCCCAGAAGAGCAGTCAGTGCTCTTTAACCACTGAGCCATCTCTCCAGCCCCAGAAACAGGGTCTTACCATCAAGTTCTCTGATAAGCAACCAAAGCAGTGGCAGCATCGTGTACTGTTTAGGGGTACCCTACGATATCTCTGTTCAAGAACTCAAGGACGGCATCCTGCCTATGGCACTGGCATTTTTATTAGGCAACCTGTGTCTACTAGGAGGAGCAGTATACCTGTACAGGTAACTTCAATTAGACTTCTTCGTGTGAATATATGAAACTTACAAAATAGTAGGGTGTCCATACTTTTCTTTCAAACATCATTTATGCTATTCTTTCTCAACATCTTTTCCTATCTTTTCCTTCCATCTCTCTCCCCACTTAAACCTGGTCCTTTTCTAGTTTCTTGGATTGTACAGGAATTTGTGTAAACACACAAATCTAAAGAACCACACAGAAGTGAGAACATGCAACTCTTGTCCTCCTGGGCCTGAGTTCATCTTGTTTATTTTATAGAACAATATTTTTCCTTCAAATTGATGATATTCTGGTTAGCTTAAACTCTTGAAAATACTATATTGAACTTCCATTTTAAAAATTCAAAGTTGGGGACTGGAGAAATGGCTCAGTGGTTAAGAGCACTGACTGCTCTTCCAGAGGTCCTGAGTTCAATTCCCAGCAACCACATGGTGGCTCACAATCATCTGTAATTAGATCTGATGCCCTCTTCTGGTGTGTCTGAAAACAGCTACAATGTACTTATATGTAATAAATAAATAAATAAATCTTTAAAAAAGTAAATAAAAAAGTTCAAAGTTAATTTGAAACTTGAAAAGTTTAGTTTCTAAGTTACTCAGAGACCTGGCTGGTAAAAATTCTTTTAAGAATTTTATAATACACTTATGATTTGTTTCCTCTCTGATTCCTTGTCAATTTTGCATACTGTAAACACATCACTATCAAACTATAGCCCTTCTTAATCTCCAAGATATGTTAATACCATAATATAAAACAGTTCAATTAAAGTTACATCATCTTTTAAAATCTCAACACCTTAAATATCCAAGTTTTATTTTAAAAATCCAACTGTTCTTTAAAATTCCAAAATCTCCAAAGTTAAATAAAAAAATAAATAAATTCCAAGAGAGACGACCCAAGGCATAAATCTATCATAATTAAGAAAAATCAATATCCAGCACTGTCATTCCAAATCTTGTACCTCAGTGACTGACAACTGGGACTTGTGATCTTCTGAGTTCCAAAGGGCTTGGGTAACTCCACTTCTCAGGTGTCATCCATAATACACAGAGCTTGTCTCCTAGGGTCAGGCCAACTCCATTCCACATCTGCTACTGTCCTTGGTGGTCATAGGATATATGTGCTGTCCCATGGTCTTGGCAACTCCCATTATGGTGGGGTCTCCAATGCAACTGAAGCTGTACCTTCACCAATATGTTCTGTCCTCGGCTGCTCTCTATAACTCCATCATGTCTCTAAAGCTGGTACTATCTGGCAATCTCTTACATATTATCAAGTTCTGCTTCCAGCTTGAGACAGTCTTAGTCCTCCTCTGGACCATTGCTTCTGTGTGGTGACCCTGAGGAAACACTTAGAAGGTTTTGCCTCAGTAATGCAGGTCTCTTACTAATCCTACCAGAACTTTCAGCTGTGGCTGAATTAACTAATTGTCTGAGTAAGAAAAGGCTTCATGGCTGTGCTGCTAGTCTTTGTTAATCACAATGAATTTTTCAGTCAGCTGACTAGAAACCATAGATTCTTAATTCAAATATAAGATTCTTTTTTTT
>JADRCD010202366.1:18714-33112 GCA_019843815.1 Montemys delectorum | reverse complement strand
CTCTCTCTCTCTCTCTCTCTCTCTCTCTCTCTCTCTCTCTCTCTCTCCTCTCTCTCTCTCTGTCTCTCTCTCTGTGTCTCTGTCTCTCTCTGTCTCTGTGTCTCTCTCTCCCCTTCCCTTCCAATAAAATAAAGCCAACGACAGAACTATATTTTTGCACAATAGTATCCTTCCATTCTTTCTTTCTTGTTCTTTGTTTGTGTTAAATATGAACATTCTCTCTGCTGTGCTTCACTTTCTCTGTACAGTCTTTGCTGTGGGAAAAATGATTCCAGTAGCACTTGGAAAGTATTCTAACCAGTCAACAAGTAATTACTTTCAGTTTTGAGTTTTCTATGTATAACATTTTTAAAGGGAAAAAATTTGTTTTCTTTTTCCTCAGTAACTAACTGTCCCATACGTTTTTTAATAAAGTCAGTTTTACGACGTCATTTGGAGGGAGAGAATTAGCACAAATAAGAATGTAGACTTCTCAAATGCAAAATTCACTGAGAGGTAAGGGAGTAAAGTAAATTAGTTCTACTTTGAAGCCTTTATTTTCCTCCCCTTTCAAAATGAATGGGAAGGCCCTTGAGAGGCCCTTGAATGGAAGCTGCTTTTCATTAGTGCTACCAAATACCTACTTGAAAGAGTGGGGTTCTGACTGAACACCCACACAAGAGAGAGGGAAAGCTTCCTTTTCTCCTGCAGGACCATCAGCTAAATAGCTCTTGGCTTCTCTTTTCCAATCAGGTGGTTTCACATCAGAGTTAATTACTCCAGTCATTTATTCTAATCACCCTCCTCTTATGGCTAGCTGCATTCTGTCATGGGGTGGCATCTTTTGAAGCCAGTTAAGTTTGAAAACCACTGCAGGGTACTTGAGGCTCATTAGTGAGGCCTATCCATGCCTGGCTTTGGATTTGCTCCCTGATTAACTCCCAGCCTCGCTCCCCCTCCCAGCCTCCCCTACCCCCACTCCTCAGTTCTTCTCTAACAGGAATGTTTCAATTAACTCTTACCATGCTGTCTGTCTTTTCACCTACATGTTTAGGAGAAATGTAAATGCGGTCGTTGCTACTCAGATCCCTGCTGGATCCTGACATTTTAGCAGCATCCTTTGAGTGGGATCATACTACCCTGTAGAGATCCTACTAAGAAGAGTCATATTTTTTAACAACAAAGGAGGAAAATGGTGGTTTATGGATTAAACACATTTGAGTTCTTGATCTAGTTCTAACTCTATAGTGGTTCCAACTCTGATTTTAAGCACTCTGGGTGTTTTCCCAAGTGACCTGGAGTTGTGGGAAATTTGTAAGACTCAAAGCAGTTACTCATTTTTATCAGGTCTAGTGGTTTAATTTAAAAGCAATTGTCAGATCTCATTTAAGAGATACTAGAGTCAAAAACAAAATGTTATATCATTTCTAAAAATGAAAGATAAACTATTGAATAGTTTGTTTGGCATAGTTATATGAAAATACTTAGAATATTGTCCCAAAATTAACAAATAGATATATGTCTGGATGGGTAAATGAAAATGTTTACCTAATTTAAAAGAGACATGAGATTTTTTTTTTATTTCTTTCCATACAACAGTTTCATTTGAAATGGTTTGTATCAAGATGAAATATAAACCTATAACTCCATGAAATCACAGCTGTTTAAGTAATTAAGTCCACAGATGAGCAGAATGGGCCCTTTTTGTTAGTTCTCTTCTCCCTGACTAATATTTTGTTTAACGAATTGCTGGTTTATCAAGAGACTTTTAAGCTTATCAACCAACAGATATTCTTGGTATTGTCTGCCTTGATCTGAAAGGTGCTGATTAATATTTAGTAAAAATAATGAAAGAGGCTAAAGTATAAATTCTAACTCCATTCAATAAGTATTTATCAAATGTCTATAATGATTCAGTTCCAAACATGCAGACACAGATCCACATTCTAGCAGGAAGGCAGAAATGGAAACTGTAATACAAGATGAAAGTCAAGTGACTGTGCAAATATCTGTTTGAAAGAACAGCGAACCCTGTAAATAAAGCCTCTGTGATTAGTGGCACACATGGCTTACTATATATTCGGCAGTATTCACGCTAGTGTTTCTAAATCATATATTGTAATAATTACAAATACTGCTTAGTATGAAATTATTTTGTAATTTAAAAATTTTTCATAATGGGCTTTGGCATTTATCATTCTGCATCAAATTTAAAACTATTCAACAGAATATGGACTAGTTAATACAGTGAGACACTGGGAGTGTAGGTTTCAGCTCTGACATTTACTAGCTGTGTGACATTAGGCATTTTACTTGAAGAATTTTAGTTTCGTTTGTAAAACAACCTTTAAAAATATAGTGCTTATCTCTTAGGAGTATTGTAGTGATTTGATAAAATAATGCATCTAAAGCATTTCCCATGCAGCAGGGTGCATCCTAAGCATTCGTAGGGGCTGTTGTGCTGTCCTGCTGGTTTTTGGCTGGCCAGTGTGTCCACCCCAGGCCACCACAAGCTCATGCTCTAAATGCTTTTTCCTTCCATAATATATACACGCTTCAAGAACCTTTGTCAAGTGTTTTCTTGATGCTGTTTGCATCCATCTGTGGTATGGAGTCCACGCTCGTTTTTCTCCATGTGCCCATCCTCCCCCAGTCTGATCATATGGTTAACAAGCTGCAGATAGCTTATTTGCACTGGCCAGCAAGGAGAGAAACCCATTTACTAAAACTGCTAGGCTAGCAGCACATCTACTGGATAAAGTTCTGTCCTCATTTTCCTCTTGCTTATATGATACTTTAAGACTATAGTCCCTCTATGTAGTCACTGAATTATACTAAGAATGATCAGATGCTGTTCATTCATTCAATAGGCATTTATTAAGAACCTCCTGGATAATTAGACCTGTGATCACAAAATTGCAAGAATATGACACTTGCCCTTTGGGGATGCTATTTTAAGAAGTAGACAGACAGACATAGCTATGACTAATTAGGGAACTAGGTTAAACGATACAGTCATTTACTCCCAGTATTTGTAAGCACCTACTACATGTAAGTAGTAGAGAACTGGGAATGCTATGTATACTACATCCGCTTTGAAGGGAATTTGTTGTTTAATGAGAGAGATAGATAAACTAAAATACACATATAACTTGCAATAATATACATGTAACAAGTGGTATGATTTTTTTTTTTTTTTTTTTTTTTTGGTTTTTTGAGACAGGGTTTCCCTGTGTAGCCCTGGCTGTCCTGGAACTCACTCTGTAGACCAGGCTGGCCTCGAACTCAGAAATCCGCCTGCCTCTGCCTCCCAAGTGCTGGGATTAAAGGTGTATGCCACCACTGCCCAGTGGTAAGTATGATTTTATATTGTATACCATAAATGAGAAGCAGGACTACCATGAAAGTGTAAAAGTTTGTGTGTGTGTGTGTGTGTGTGTGTGTGTGTGTGTGTGTGTCTGTCTGTCTGTCTGTCTGTCTGTCTGTTTGCAATAAGACCCAAAGAGGAAATGCCTTGTTCTGCTTCTTGGTAAGGTTGGGAAAGATTGCTAAGGATAAACCTATCTTTAATCTTAATCTTTAAGGATGAGTATGCATGAGTAAGCATGTTGGCACACCTTTAATCCCAGCACTCAGGAGGCAGATTCAGGCAGCGGGGACTCTGTGAATTGGAGGCCAGCCTACTCTATGGAATTAATTCTAGGACAGCCAGGCCTACATAAGAAGACTGTATCTCGCAAGAGGATGGATATGAGGTGTTATGTGAAGCTCAATAATAGCATGTATGCTTAGTGTACTCAGTCCTTAGACCTACACACACCCTACACACCCTACACACACACACACATACAGAGAGAGAGAGAGAGAGAGAGGGAACGAGAGAGAGATAATTTGGATCTGAAACTCTAGAGGTGGGAATGATTCCCATTGGAGGCATTGGATCCAGTCTTACTGGTTAGGTATCAGCAGAGGGCTGAGACAGTCAGGAAAGCATAGAAGAAAATGACTCATGCTTAAATGGCCAGGGGAATTGAATATATTTAGATACCAGAGACAGGGTGACAAAAAGAGACTTAATAACAGACAGGAGATGAAGGACAGTGAGACCCCTAGACCCATACAGTAATCTTATAGTAGCAAAAGCATCATCTTTGGTGTACTGAAAACAGAAATGAGTTTAACTAAGTCAAAGAGAAGGAGGCAAATATCTAAAATAGCATTTATTTAATTACTTCAAAACATTTATATTGCTGATCTCACAATGCCTTTGTATTCATGGATGTACACTATAATTAAGAGTCATTATTAAGTAGCATTTTGTTGATAATTCAGAGAATTGGATCCACAATTTATTGCAGTTTAGAGAATCGTGGTATACATTCTAAGAACTCTGTAGAAGTAGGCAGTGGTTAGCTCATCTTCTATCAGATACGACATGCTTTTTCCTAGCGTTAATGAAAGCATACAGGTTTCACATGGTTGACTTTCAGCAAAGATTATGTCCCCGATGCTGAGTTTATGGTCTGTGGGTCCCTAACTGTTGAGCTGGGCGGCCAAAATGTAAAACTCCTGAGCAGGGGCCTTTAAGGATGGTAAGTTAGCAGGAGACGCTGGGCTTGAGTAGATTTTGCCTTCTGTCTTTATTTAAAGAGGATGAAGAGAGCACCATTTTTCACACGCTGCCACGTTTCTCCTGGAATCTGTAAAGTGTGAAAGAACATACACTGCAGAACATTATGTCTCGCTCACTCTTGAAGATGTTAGATATCTGCTGTCTGTCATGTCTAAAGGTCTAGCTGTTCTTTACAGTGCTGAGAACTGCAGTGACCTCAAAACTGCATTGAAAATCATTTAATCTTTTAGCTTCTCGAGGCTTTATAAGGTTTAGCTTGTGGCTGTGGATTACTTGAAATGTGGTTGGTTAGATTAATTTATATTATACTGAATATGAAATATATCACATATTCTAAGATTTAATATAAAATGTTTTAATATTAGTTTTGATTAAATATTAGTAAAATCGATTCACCTGTGACTACTAGAAAACTTAATATTATATACTTACTTTCCATATGTTCCTATTCGGCAGCACTGGTATAAAGTTTTGGTTATTTTGTTACCCAGAATTCTTACTGCCTTAGAAACTGGTGTGGTATGACATGCCTATAGTTGTGTATTTTGTAGGCAAAGAGAAAAAAAATGTGAGTTTGAAACCAGCCTGAACTAAACAATGAAACCCTCATGGTTTCAAAAAAAGAAAAAGAAAAAAATCAAAAGGTGGGGCTTGGACATCTCTATAAAATGGACATATTTTGATTTTAATATTAAGATAGTATATATATTTATTTTTACAGTTTTCAACCTTATATCCAAAATAAACTCTAAGGATTAATTTCAATTCTGTAAGCAATACAAGTCTGTAAATGTAGTTTGATAAAGTGCTAGTATTTGCCAGGTTCTGGGCACTGAAAAAAGTCTAAAATTCAACTAATTTAGCATATAGATTGCTTCTACTACAGTGTAGTTAGAATCCAAACCTGAAAGCCAGGTATCATTCCAAGATCCTGTCTTCCTCCTCATTAACATTCAGTTGTAAAAAATAAATCCATAGCTGGGCGGGCAGTGGTGGCACACGCCTTTAATCCCAGCACTTGGGAGGCAGAAGCAGGCAGATTTCTGAGTTCGAGGCCAGCCTGGTCTACAGAGTGAGTTCCAGGACAGCCAGGGCTACACAGAGAAACCCTGTCTCGAAAAACCAAAAAAAAAAAATAAACAAACAAACTGTGTAAATGTGCAAGCCTCAGTGTATGTATGTACACCTTGTGTTTACAAGAGCCCATAGAAGTCAAAAGATGGCATCAGAATCCCTGGAATTAGAGTTACAGGTGATCATGTGCTGGACCCAAGTCCCCTGCAAGATAAGTAAACAGTCATTGAGCCATCTCTCCTGCCCCTCTCCCCCTCTCAGTACCTCTCATCTGGACTGTCACTCACTTGGTGCTTACTCACCTTTCCTTCCAGAGGACCTCATCTCAGAGCCCAGCACAGAATGAGATCCACTACAGCACACAGTATACACTTGTTGAATGAATGGATATGGGAGATACCAGTATTAACCAGAAGTACAGAATGAGTGTCTTTCAGTTCTACAGCATATACACAACATACACAAAGGAAATGCAGATATGATTTGGTTCTGGCCAAACTTAACAATGCATTTTAAAAGTTCTTCAACGTGTGTGCGTGTGTGTGTGTGTGTGTGTGTGTGTGTGTGTGTGTGCGCGTGCGCGTGCGCGTGCGCGTGCGCGTGCGCGTGCGCGTGTGTGTGTGTGTGTGTGTGTGTGTGTGTGTGTGTGTGTGTGTCTTGGAGTAATTGCCAGTACAGGTTTATGACACTCAGCCGAGGGGACTCATTGGTGCCATGCAGAAAGCTCCTTGTTTTTGTCTAGCATCCTATGGGATTAAACTACATCTGGTAAGAAGTAGAGATTTTGGTCAAGCCGTCTTCAAAGGCAAGAAACTGCTAATATTTATCAGACCTGTACAGATTTCAAATGGAGAGAGATTTGTTTTTTATTTTGTTTTCCTTCCTTTTGTAACTGACTATAAAAGAAAACTTCCAGCAGTTTTTACACTAGTATAGTCTTTCATTGTGGTTAAAGAGGAAAGATACTGATTTTTAAACATAACTAAATCAAGTGCTTTATATTAGCATTTCAATTGCTTAGCTATATATTTTTATAACTAGTGTATTTTGGAGAGCATGTAAGCTATATACATATTTACAGTTATTTTCTAGGAGAGTGTGTGTGTGTGCGTGTGTGTGTGTGTGTGTGTGTGTGTGTGTGTGTACCTCAATGTAGCACTCATGTGGAGGCCAGAAGAAAATTTGTGGGATTTGGTTTTCTTCAACAATGTGGATTCAGAACAGGGAACTCAGGTTGTCAGGGTTGGTGATATTTTACCCACTGAGCATCTCACCAGCCCCCTGTACATACTTCAAATATTTCAGTGTCTATGAGGAATAGTGTATTATACTAGGTATCTGGAAGCTTTTGTATATCTGTGTGGGAAAGTTTATCCTGTGTTACACTCAGAGGAAATCTTAGACCTATCATTCTAAATGTAGGCCATTGTCCCATCCCCGTGAAGGTGGACCTGCCTTCCATACAGGTGTGTATCTTTTTCTTTATGCCCTTAAATCTTTTAAAGATGGTAAAAAAAAAAAAAAAAAAAAAAAAAAAAAAAAAAAAAAAAAAAAAAAAGTCCCATAACTCAGTTTACCTGTTTTTTAGATATGGGTCTGCACTTAACTGACAGAATGACTACATTTCAGATACTTGTCATGAAATGTTATCTAAGAATCTACCATTCGAAACTTCCCTAAGAGAAATAAGGTCTATTTAGGATTGTCTGGAGTACACAGCCTCTCTGTTTGTCTATACTTTAAATCTACTTGAGGATTAAGTAAGTTCCTCTATGAGTCATGTACCTGGGCTCCATCTTAATTGCCAAGGGAGGAATTTCTTATCTCAGAAATAGAAATAAGGAATTCCAGGCCATCTGGTTTGTTTTTAAATTATGGCCATTTTCAACTTTTGTAATCTTTCAAGTTTCTCTCTCAATGTTGCCTGCTACAATGTTACCAACTACAGAGCTCATCTCAGACAATTCTGAAATGTCACAACATGGTTTTAATGGACATATATCTCCATCTTGTCCTTATTTTTTGTAAGACCTTTTATCTCCTATTAAATTTCTGTGACCACATATTATTGTTGTAAGTTCCCTACACAACACACAGTGTAAATAATAGACCAGGTAGGCCAGTACACTCGTTTCTCATCCATTGCTACCTAATTAGACAAAAATAAGAAAAATGTTTATATCTCTATGTGTGTCACACTACAACTACTTTAACATATCTGTCTGTTATGGATTTCTAAATGTTAGAATAAAGACTTAAGGTTGAAAATGTTAATTAAATGTTTTAATGTTCTAGAGTTCTAAAGAAAATAGTTAGATAAAATGTTAGCATACAGGAGTATTTCAAATATTCAAAAAAAACCCATCTCTGAAAAGGAGGTAATTGTACAAGTTTGCCTAATCCTTTTGATCTTGGCACACAGCAATACAGACTTCAGTCGAGATTAAAACTATGAATTTCAAAGGAAACATGGCCTTCAGTGTGTAAAATATAGAACAGCTGGTTGACTAGTCCTTTTAAAACTACACAATAACAATTGTAGCAGAATGGTTCTTCTGGCAGAAGATGCATGGATATGTGATGGTTTTATCAAGATATGATACTAACTCACGCGTCTTTAGTAATGATATAAATGTAGAAATGAACTTAAATCTCTCCTCTGCCCAGCAGTTCAAGGGCAGTGTAACATGGATAGCTCTACCAGTGATTTCTCTATCCTCTGCCCGCTGAACTTCAGTGTGCTAACTAAATTTCATTTTTTAAACTGCCAAGTATAATTTTTATTTTTTAGTATCCCACAGCTTTTTTCTTTTAATCTTTGGTCCTCCTCTCCCCTCTTTGGTCTTCATAAGGTATTTCTCCTAAATGTCACATTTCACACATTTTTTTCAAGCTCTCAAAGCTAGACTTTTCTATGTAAGTAGTATTAAAGTTGCTCAACATTGTTTTACATTTGCAGTAAGGTGAACATCCAGATTCTGAAGCACTTTGGTGTTCTTGTAATCAGTTTCAGAGAAATAAGCTAATGTTAGTTGATTATAGTTGACTAAATTTTACAGCTTTCATTCTGTTTCACCTATAAAAATAAGTGTTAAAAAGGTGAAATTAATGCATTTAAAAAATAAGGATTGACAGGTGTTTGTCATTTTTACCAAATCACACTGGGAAAATATCCTGAATGTTTTCTAAGTGTTCTGAATTTATATTTGTTCAATGTCAAAAACAGTTCATTGTCTATGACTTTTATTGTTTGAAAGCATTAATATGCCATAGTTGCAAATTTTTCTTTTCTTTTCTTTTCATTAGATTAACTTAAAAAATAGACTTCTAAAATTTACCTAAAGTTAGCCGGATTTTCCACAGATTGCAAACCAGTACTTCAGGAGTTAACATATCTATCTTATTAGAGCGACAGGAAATCTGGCAACTATTGCAGGAACTGGACCTGATGGTGCACACAAACAATTTGTCAGTCTTCTTAAAGTGAATAGCCTTCCACAAAGTGGCTGCGTTTGCTTTGTTTGAACAGGCTAAACTTTTCCTTTTTGGACTTTAAATCTTAGACGTGAAATGTGATCCACATATTCAATCAAAATCATTTAATTCAAAGCATATTTTGATTGGAACAAAGTTGACATGGAAAGAAACTTTAGAATAAAAAAGTTGAAAGAACTTTATATCATATATTTAGCAAGAAAATTTGAAACAGTTCTAATTAGGCTGAAAAAAAACAGTTTTCTTCAATGTAAATTACAAAGGTCGTATATCAATGTTAGGGGAGCATTACCACTAGTGTTTGAAATCCACCACATGCAAATATAACAGGCCAGTTCCTCTGTGTGTATGAGTGTGTGTGTGTGTGTGTGTGTGTGTGTGTGTGTGTGTGTGTAGCAAGAAGGGTTTTTACATCTATTTCAAATTAAAATGACTTATAAATCCAAGTTTACAATTTGGTATATTACCTTCTTTCAAATATATTACTACATACACTCCCATCAAAGTTCTTAGCTAAGTTTAATTAAAGTTTAGGAAATTATTTTTTTATTTTTTCACTAAAATGTGGTTATATGCATCTTATAATTAAATGTACACCAACTCATAATTAATTAGTGATGTTTTTAATGCTTTTGTTTGAAGCTAACAGGTATGATATTTTGTATTATGGAACTGAATCAGGCCTCCTAGACACTGGGGAAGAAAAGTAGTGGCATTGATGTGCAGAGGTGTGGATCTAGGTGGCGTGGGCCTTTGGCCTTCTTTTTCACTTACTTATTCTTATTATGTATGTTGTTGATGTCATCCTGGTTCTGAGAATCAAACTTTACATATACATATATTTTTTTTTCTATTTGTAGATGATACTTGATCATTTTTTTTTTGATGTTCATAAAAAGTACTATTGTATGATTGCCCTGAGTAGGGATATGTAGTAGCATGGGTTAGGGATTTAAAAGCATGAAAACCACAAGTAACTATCAGTCACAGCTGCTTTGTCATAAACAAATATTTATAATTTCTTTTGTTAAATAAAATTTATTTTACTTATTTTTTCTAATTTTTATGTTAATAAAAATTCCTTTTTATAGGGAGTGGCTATAGTATTTTAAAGACATTTATAGATTAATAAGATTAGGGATAGATGTCGTTAAAAGTATTATTTTCAAATAGCTTAATATTTTGGAAAAGTAAGCTATTTCTATATATTAGCAAATCATTTGGCTTCACTCTACAAAAATAGAATAATTTTATTTAACACTTTACATTAATAATTTTACATAAATAATTCATTTCCTTAATGAGTTGATTTCTTTCTCTAAGATTTATTATTGGAAACATACTCAATATTTGCTATGATAATTTCTGATATGTTCATTTATGAGTAATGTATTGTTATACTTATGATATATTAAAACTTATTTATCAATATTATATATAAGAACCAAGCAAATGAAAATTACTAATAAGTGTTTGTATTTGACATCTATATACTTTTTAGCATCTCGCAAATGTTTTAGTCTCTGCCTAATAGATACCACTAAAAAACAAATAACAACCCCCAGACAGTTTGTCAAGGCTAACATGAGCCCTGCCGGATTGGATTGGATGGGAGTGACAGTTTGTGCAAAGCTTCAGGTGATAGCCTTTTCATAGTCTTATATGATCTTAATAATTGGATATTAGTCACTGCTTTACTTTATAATAACTCACAATGAGTTGAATATTTCTGAATCCTATTGGACATTTTTGTGAATTTTCTTTTTTACAAATTTTACTCAGAGCACACATTGGATGTGAGTGATGTATCTACTGCTAGGGGAATGCTTACGATATTCAATCCTCTGGGTTGAGAGCACCGTGAAAAACTGTTACTGTCCCCCTAGCTGCAGACCTGATTAACTCCAGCCTTAATGAAGACTGTCTGTTCTAAAGGCTTTGAAAAACCCCCAAATGCTTAGCATTCCACTGACATGGTGTGCATGGTGTGTGTGTGTGTGTGTGTGTGTGTGTGTGTGTGTGTGTGTGCTAAAAATGTGGACCTACATTAATTTTATAGGGTAGTTTTTAAAGCTGTATACAAAAGAGATTTTGAAGAATTTTTAGTAGACATTTCTTCCTTTATGTTTTTGAATCTCAAAATAAGTTATAAGCTATAAATCCAAAGCATCCCCCTTTAAGTTATTCTCTTTGTCCTTGGTGGCCTCCTGCTTATCCTCCCCTCTCCCCTCAAGTATGCATTCAGTACACTTGTTTATCAGTGCACACTCTGGCTCAGGCAACTGTCGTTCAGTGCTGTCAAAAGAAGGCTAGTCCTGGGCTGACTTTGTACTGGAAGGATTCCAAAAGTTCTTAGAAACTCTCAGATCTATCACATTTCTTTTGGGTCCTATCTTTAAAAAAAAAAAAAAAAAAAAGGTAATATTTACTGTTTTAAAAAATATCTGTATGTTTCTTAATGTGTTCATAACCTTCTTGAATAAATTCTGCCATTAATTCTGTGAATTCCTGGTCCACCTGACTCATGGGAGCATGAGGGGAGACTGATGGCTCTGTAGTGCGTCTACGGCATCATAGCATACAGTGTTGTTTCTTTGGTGTTTTTGGTTTAAAATTCTGAAGCAGTATCAAGATATGAAGCTTAGAGCATTAAAATCAAACCAACTTCACATTCCAAATGTGCATAAAGAAGTAATCAACTGTTAGGAACCCGCAGCCCTTTGTTTGATGGCACTGAAAACAAAATTGCCCTAGTTTGTAGAGCTTTAATATTATATTGAGAAAACTCATTTGTACATCTTCATTTTCTGAGCCTTCTGAATTTTATAGTCTCAAATCACAATGCCATGGACACTCAAGAGACTCCTGGCTGTTTTTTCTTATTAAACAATTTTGAAATCATTAATTTTTAATTAGCTTAGATGCAGGTTTTTTATTGTTTCAATAGTGGGTATATATGAACTAAACGTTTTTTATTTAAACTACTGGTGAGAGTATTATTCACATAAATATGTTCTTCCTCAGAATGCATGCTGTGAGCTTGCTTTGTGAAGTGATACTCTCTTGTAGACTTGCAGATCTTACACATTAATCCTACAGCAGGGCTTTTCATCAGCTTATTAGCTCACAGTTTTGAACAACCAAAAAGGATGCACTCTTGAAGATACATGGAAGTCCTTCCCTGATTGAAAGTTCTAATTAAGTGAATTGGAGAAAATTAACTGAAATTAGCTGTCAGAAAGTCACATTTAAATGAGTGATGAGCTAGTCTGGCAGTAAACATTTAAATGATATAAATTGCCATTTAAGTGTATGGTTTAATGTTTGTCATGCATTAATGTGACATGAGACTGCAGTGACAATCAAGCAGCTCACTCTAATTTGAACATATTTAGGGCTTTTGTGTGAAGTGCACTGCACACAAATTAAGACAATTGCTGTTTTTATGTGTCACTTTAAACATACCCCTCCCATTCCTCCCAAGGCCAAACTCAACACAACTTGTACTAGTAGTTTGAATTTTTAGACTTATTTTAAATTCATATAATTAAAATAGGGATTTGTTTGATTATTAAAACCCTCTCATTATATGAAGTAGTTTTGTGCTTTCTTACCTTCTCTCTAGGAAACTAGCAAATACAGTGAATTTTATAATAGGTGTCTAAAACAGTAACTTTCACAGGGAGAGCTACACAGATATTTTTAGGTCCCTTTAATTTCAGGTATATGTTAGAATACGAGAATTGCCTAGTTAGTGCATACGGATTTATTTAGAGAATAACATTTTATATTTGATACTATTGCAAGCCCAGGTTAAAGAAAACATTGTATTTAGCTATAAATATTTTTCTTATTCACAAGCCCTAGTTTTAATAAGACATTTTTTTATACATGTACCTATGAACTAATCTATCTGTCTTTTGTAGCAAAATGGCTAATACCTCATTGGAGATTTGCATTAATAGTTAGTCCTTTGGGGGCTAAGAATTAGAGATGTCAGTGATGGAGCATGCACAGGCTTCTGGATTCAGTCTCCAGCACCAACAAGAAGAAAAGTCTAGCTAACTGCACCTTAAAACTTACAGACTTCTTATTAGGATACTAACCATACACTGCTAGAAATGCACACACAGTTGTTCAGCTTTGATGCTAAAACCAGAGTTAGGCCTCAGAGATAACTTCACTGCTTTTGGTCTGAATAGCATTATCTCTAGGAAAACCTAAACCATTGATGTTGGAATGATATTTTAGCATTACACAGTATAAAGAGGAATACCTTGCTAAGAAGCTCTGGCCTTGGAATTCCTAACTTACTCGATTCAGCAAACTTTTATTGGCACCAACTGTATTTGGCACATAGTGCTAGTAAATGGGAAGAGAATAATGACTAGGAAGGGAACCTTGTGCCCAGCACTTTAAGTGAACATTTGATCATGTTCATTCATTATTTATTGAGCACTGTTAATAGCATAAAGTGCTTGGTTTGGTACTGATACATAGAATAAAAACCCAGCAGTTATAAGTCCCCACAAAATCTAATTTGATACTATAAACACAATCAAAATAACTAAATAATGTGGTTGCAATTGCAGGACACAACATGATTTAATTTGAGAAAAAAAGTTAATATCTTTCTTTCTTTTTTTTTTTTTTTTTTTTTTTTTTTTAGTTTTTCGAGACAGGGTTTCTCTGAATAGCCCTGGCTGTCCTGGACCTCACTCTGTAGACCAGGCTGGCCTTAAACCCAGAAATCCGCCTGCCTCTGCCTCCCAAGTGCTGGGATTAAAGGCATACGCCACCACTGCCCAGCCGAAAAGTTAATATCTTAAATGAATAGAAAATGTTTAACTTTTTTTGCATTTGTTTTCCCAAAGTAGTTCTTCACTCTGTGACCTCCCTTCTTTGAAGCATGAATTGAGTGCCTGTTAAGACTGATTTACAAGTATGACTAAGATAAGCCCAGGCCCAGTCTCCATACCTTACCATGTAGTGGGAAAATGCCGAGATGACTACAGCTCAGCATAATGAGAGCCAGGACTTTTCTCAAATACACAGCAGGGCAGATTCAGCTAGAAAACAGGATGTCAGGGGTTTGTTGTTTGGTTTTTACAGTACTGGGAATTGAATTCTTGGCCTCACAAGTACATAGCACATACTCTACACTGAACTGCAATTGAACCACAGTGCTTTTCTGCTCTGTCCTGTCTTTTTCTTACC
>JADRCD010202366.1:0-18614 GCA_019843815.1 Montemys delectorum | reverse complement strand
TGTGTGTGTGTGTGTGTGTGTGTGTGTGTGTGTCACAGAGCAGCAATATCACATGTCTTTGTTAATCACTCTTCACCTTAGCTTTTGAAACAGGCTCTCACTGAATATGGAGCTTGCAGATTCAGCTAGGCTGGCTGGCCAGCAAGCCTTTGGGATGCTCTCTGCAACTCGTTCTGATATTACAGTTATGTGCCACTACATCTGACTTTTAAAATAGGTGCTAGGAACTATGCTCAAGTAACCACTCAAACGACAGCCAAACTCCCTTGCTTCACTTCAGTTTTGTTCCTTTGGTTGGTCTTTAGACCAAGTCCCATTGTGTTATTCAGCCTGGCCTAGAATTTTGGATCCTCCTGCCTCTGCTTCCCAAGTAGGATTACAGATGCATGCCACCATACCTGGGCTTTCTGGTTTTGTTCATTTTTTTTTAAGTAAGTTTAGTGTTAAGCCTTACTGTTGTTCTAAATATCTATGCTTTAAAAATAGGATTCGGCATAATGATATGATCTCTACTCTTTTTCAGGCCCTAGAGAGTGAATTTGTTTCCTGCCAACTTCACCAATGGATTGATCTGATTTTCGGCTATAAGCAACAAGGACCGGAGGCAGTAAGAGCCCTCAACGTGTTCTATTACCTAACCTATGAAGGAGCTGTCAGCCTGAATTCAATAACTGACCCTGTGCTGAGAGAGGTAAGACCCTCTGCTCAGAAGAATCCGAGGATCAGGATTCTGCCAGCTGCACGGTGTTGATCTCATTTCCCTATCCTCCAGGTGACTGAGAGAGACAGTGAAGCAGAGTGGGTAGACTCAGCTTGAGCTGTCCCTCAGTCACCAAGTGGGAACTTGAGTCTGGAGCTTTTTCCCAATTAGTATGGCTTAATGTTAAATGAGACTGTTTGCAGTTTGACCTGTTAAGGGATTCACACTCAGATTTTTAATTGTTATGGTTTTAGAAGCTACTCATCTTGTTTGAAATATTAAGAAAATAGTCATTTACTCACTATATGATTGTGAGCATAAGTCAAAATTCGCTAAAACTTGTTTCAGTATATAGTTCACTAGTGCATGCACATTTATGCAGAAGTTGATCATGGGGTTGAAGTATGAAACTTTGCTATTATTCAGTATTAAATAGTGATGAGGCTTGCGCTATCCTTGTCAAGTATTTTCTGATAAAACACTAAAAAACGGGGTCTTGGCAGATGCGGTCTTCACCCAAACTTCTGGAGGAAATTTAGCCTTTTTAGTGTTTCTAATCTAGTTCTACCCCTAAATGTATTAGCCTTGTGTGAAAAATAATACAGCTGCGTAGATATAACCGCAAACAGCGGTAAGGCTTTAGAACGGAGGACACTTAAAGCAAGACACTGACTTACAGGGTAGGTGTCTGTTTTGAAGGGTACATTACTTGTGATGTATAAGGTGTCCTGTTTTCACTAGGACTTGGTGCATTCCTGTTTAATTCTGTTATCTAGTTATGTTGAACATCCATAAGGACATAGTGAAATAAATAAGCATATGATCACTTGACTTATATGCTAGATAAATGTTATTACATGAACAAAAGCACTGTGCATTGGGTTTCTTTTGCCTCAAACTGTACATAATTAGTTTCTGTTCTTCATATTTTAAAAACTATGGAAACAGAGAGCTGAGTCAGTTAACTCCCAGTGTTTTCAGTCTCTCACTTTAGTGACCTGGGTACTAGAGATTAAGCCCAGGATCTTCCTCACGGTAGGCGTCTGCTCTGCCTCTGTGTATGACATTCCTCTAGAGCACCTTATGTAGAGGAACTGCTGGCATCATGGTTCAGAGTATCCTTGGAACCCACATGGCACTGAGGCTAAAGCAGCATGCAAGCGTTACTACTGCACAGTGCACAACCTAATTCTCAGAACAGCACAGCAGCAATCAGTGTAGCCAGTGCGTTCAGAGGGCAAGAGTGCTTGACTCTAAGCCTGGAACTCACATGCTAGAAGCAGAGAACCATTTCTCACAAGCTTTATATGTGCTTACCCATATGTAAACAAACAGACTCTCTATTCTTTTTTTTAAAGATGCATTTATTTATTTATTTATTTATTCATTTATTTATATAGTTTAGGTATATGTGTATGGATGCCTGCATGGCAGAAGATGGCATCATCAGATCCCATTACAGGTGGCTGTGAGCCACCATGTAGTTGCTGGGAATTGAACTCAGAGCCTTTAGAAGAGTAGCTAGAGCTCTTAACCACTGAGCCATCTCTCTAGCCCAACTTCCTTTTTAGTAGTATCTGCCATGTACTACTTGGCCCTGTTATGTGCCAGTGATTTTAAAACATCCTGGTTTTCCTTTCTTGTATTTCTTTGTAATAATTATCAGTTTCCCTATATAATCAACTTATATATGAACTTACACTCTAGAATTCTAGAATTGATTTTTATGTCCTTCAGTTTTACTTACCATACCATATTATTTACATTGCTATGAATAGTCTATATAGTTTGAATTTTGAAATTCATGCAGTTACTATAAATAGGTAAAGTGTGATGCTTATTTTTAAAATCATTTCTTGGTGTCTGAGATGATGTCACTACCTTTGCCTGTCTTGTCATTAAATCTGATGCTTTAATTTAAATCACAGTGATGGCTCTTAACTAGTGTCTGCCACAGCTAGCCTAAAGGCCGTTTGTCTCTATCTTAAACAGTGTGGTTGCCTTTCTGCTTTCCTCTTGAACTCACACCCTCCCCCAACCCCCTGCCAATAATAGCTTAAAAAGCTTACTAATTTTATATTATATTTATTTATTTACATTTATAGTGTATTCAGAAGAATGCTAACACAACTCTCCATAGTAAGGAAGTACTTGTCTCATTCCAGTGTGAGGCCTGGGCCTCATGTCCCCGTGAAGTATGGCTAGTCTGTCTGAGGAACTGGATGTGACTAGCTGTGCCATCTTGACAGCAGCATCAAGAAGAATGGCCTGTGCATCTTGGGTAGTGACCATGGTTTTAGACTAATTTCAGGACAAAAGATTAGAGATTGAGACAGCCAACAGGTGGAAACTTTTAGCTGGGCATACGGCATCACACAGTAGATGTTTAATTTTAGACATTAGAGCTAGAATTGAAACGCAGGTATAGGCCACACTATAGACTTTAGAAGAAGGGTCTTGTAGTGAGTGACTGCATGTGAAATTTACCATTGCCACTTTTAAGTGCGCATTTCAATGGTGTTAAGGTTCAAATAGAGCTGGGGGTGCAGCTCAGGGCAGAGCACGTGTTACCATGTACAGGGCCCTGGTCTCAATCTCCAGAGCACAAAAAAGAAAAATCATACTATTGTACAAACTATTACTACTTTCCATGTACAAAAAACTTTCATATCCCAAACTAGAGCTACCTTTTCGTAAACCAACGGGAACCACCCTCTCCTCAAGTCCTGGTAGGTGTGATTCTGCACCCTCACTATACAAGGTTGATTGCTCCAGCAGTCTGAGCAAAAACGTCTAATATCTGTCCCTTACTGCCTGGTTCATTCTACTTAGCATAGTATCTTATGTTTCATCCATCTTGTAGCTTCTGTAAGGTTTCCTTCCCTCTTAGGGCTGAATAATATCCCCGTGAATATACACATGTTTTGTTAGGCTGCTGTGACCACCAAGAGCTTTGGTGCACTATGTACTATAAGTATACATATAAGCATGCATACCTTAATTACTATGTACTATAAGTATACATATTTAATTTAAAAAAAAAAACCCTTTCTCCCCAGGTCTAAGGGAAAGTTTTTCCCGGTTTTATTGAGATATAATTTGTGTGTGATACAGTTTACTTGTCGGCAGCATACTGCTTAGTATGTTCTTAGTATAAAAGCATCATCACACTCTAAGAACAGTTTTTATCACTACAGAGAAATCTCTGCACCCGTTAGCCATCTCTCTAGAGAGACTTTTTATGAGTAACTGTTCAACCAGGTTTTATTGGAAAGATCCAGAAAGAGGATAGCATATCTCTGAGAAAGGGGAAAGGAACAAACTCCAGAGCACAGACAGAGATAAGCACTGAAGGGAGGGAGAGATAGTGCCTTAACTGGAGTTGGATAGGGTTAGCAGTGTGCAAGGACCTCTGTAGTCAGCATGTATGTGCAAGGGAGGGTGGCCCCAAGATTCACTTATGTGCACTTCCATGTGGGGTAGGTGAACATTATAGGGCTATCTGGCGTAGCAATGGATGTGTATTTCCTTTCTGTGTGTTTTTCTATGTTTCTAAGTGGCAGAAGAATAAATTCAGAAAAGAAGGATGAGCAAAAAGGGGGTGTGTGTGTATGTTGTGTGTAACTGCATGTGTGTTGTGTGTAACTGCATATGTATAGATACATGAAGATGGCAACTCAGATATATTACTTATGGTGAAACATATGAAAAGGCCTATAGGTGGGAGCTGCTAAGGAGTATTGATGAGATGGTGAAATATAGGTCTAGGCTAACTTGGAGAGATAAAGGCAAGAAAGGACTGGAGAACTGGGAAATTCTGTCATTCATTTCTTTGACAAATACTTATGCTGTTGATAATACTGAAGATAAACGGCTGAGTAAGGGAAAATCCAATTGGACTCACAGAACTGAATCTAACAATGCATACTATCATTGAGTTGTGATGGGTCTGTGGAGAGGAGAGCGATGGCTGAGGAGAAACAGGGCAGTAGGGAAGGGTTTTAGAGAAGATGCTTATACACTGCCTCTTCATAAGCCCTGTTTCCTACAGAACAGACACCCAAGGTACAGCTCCCATTCCTATAGCCAGACATACTTATAAGCCCAGGCTAGCCTTCATGTCAAGTCTTGCTACAGACCCTGCCAGTTGAACAGCTTCTATAATTTATGGGCTCACAGGCCACACCCGTCTTCAAAATTGTGTTTTAATGAGGGACTTTCATGTTCCTAATGTTCCTGCAATGTGTTTCCCTAATGCAAACCTGTGTTTACATATTCACTTGTCTTGCCTTGAGGGTTCCAGGTCTCTGTGAAGGTAACAGGATAGATTGTGTCTCTCTGAAAGCACAAAATCTAGTTTTATACCAGATCACTCCTTCCAGCAGCTGGATTTGCACTTCCTTTTGTTCACTGCTGCACATTGAGTTTAGTTTCAAGCCTTTTCCCGTGCACGTGATCACACACAGGCTTGTATCTGCCTGCTGCTGGGGGAAGCTCTACTTGACTTCCGAGAGATCCAGAGTGAATGGTTAATATATGTAACATAGTAAGTGATCATAAAAATGATCTCTCTATAAAAAGAGCTCTAAACCATAGAAGCGATAACCATGTGCAGAGGAGGAGTAATCAGCAAAACAGCCTGTAGCACATTAAACTTTTATGTTGTTTTTAATTTTTAGAAAACAGCTGTGTTATCAATATAGAAGCCTCCATTTACACACATCACACACTAGAAAGGAGCGTTCTGCAGTCAGATATGCTAATCTGTTTTCTGATATCTTCTGACCCCAGCTAAGGTGTGAGCTCTTATCCTGACCTGACTGTTTGCACAACCCCTACTCCACAACCCTCTCTCGCTGGTTGTTCTGTCCAGTTTTAACCTATTTTATTTTCACAGCCTTATGTACATATTCTTTCATAGACAAGAGGCAAATAAGTAAAGGCAGGTCATTTTATGATTATTAATTGTGCTAGCTTTGGGTTGATCCAGCCAGTTCTTTTCCTTCCAACACGATCTTAGCAAGTTTCCAAAGGAGAGAATCCAGGACCTTTAAATGTGAGCCAAAATAAATTTACTATTTTTTTTTTCCTTTTAGTTTTTCAAGACAGGGTTTCTCTGTGTAGCCCTGGCTGTCCTGGAACTCACTCTGTAGACCAGGCTGGCCTCAAACTCAGAAATCCACCTGCCTCTGCCTCCCAAGTGCTGGGATTAAAGGCGTGTGCCACCACCGCCTGGCAAATATTGTTACTTTAAAAAAAAAATCTATTGTTTTTAAAATATTTAGTCTACAAAATAACTTTCCTGTGTTGAAAGGCTTAATATACATGCTTTCCCAGTTACTTTGCAGTATTTATAATTACATTTGTAGGCATTGGTTTCCTGCTAGGCCTTTATTCCATACACGTACTTATCCAGAATTCACTTGTTGATTCACACCTAAGTGGCTTTTCCTTGATCCTGATGTGGAAAGCTCAATGTCTAGCCCTTGATACCTTAGGAGACAGGTCGCTGATGGAGGTTAGCAGGTAAGAATAACCTTTCTAAAGCCATGTAGGACCAATGAGATGGTCAAGGGCGCTTGTCACCAAACCAGACGACGCGACTTCACCGCCAGAATCTACAGAAGAAAAGGGTTGGTTGTTGTTGTTTATTTGGGTTTTTTTGTTTGTTTTGTTTTGTTTCGTTTTGTGGTTCAGGGATGGGATGAGCTTGGTGGTGCAGTACTTGACTGGCATGTATGAGGCCTTGGCTTCTATCACCAGCACCACACAATAAAAACGCTGAGTATTTATTTCTGTTACTTGCTCTATTTAGCCTTAAACTAAAGAATCAGTCAGCATTCTTTCTCCATCTCCACAATCTCTTTTTTATACTCCCCCTCTTCTCGAAGCTGTTGGTTCTCAATCCCTGTTACTATCTCCAGATGCCTATGTTTTTTTGTTCCCCTCCTGTTCTAACACAGGATTTGATAGAACTAAAATATAAATAAATAAGTTTATCTGACAAGGAAACCTGACCCACAGGTCAAAACAGTGTGTCTGTAAAGGAATTAACGTTTAGTAGAATCGAATATGCCTTCCAGAAATGGACAATAGTACACACAGAAGGTACGATTCAAGTGTTGATTTATGTCACGAGCCAAGGGGGATTTTAGTCTGTGTAATGTCAGGTCAGACACCTGATTATTATTTTTTTTTTATTTTTTTTTTATTTTATTTTATTTTATTTTATTTTATTTTATTTTATTTTATTTTTTGAGACAGGGTTTCTCTGTCCTGGAACTCACTCTATAGACCAGGCTGGCCTCGAACTCAGAAATCTGCCTGCCTCTGCCTCCCAAGTGCTGGGATTAAAGACATGCGACACCACCGCACAGCCAGACACCTGATTATTAAGAACGTAAGTTAATATGGATCCCATCCTCATGTCTTAATGAGAGAATTTTCAAATGTTTTATATACACTTATCTGAAATAAACAGTATCTGAGTCTAAGATGTGAGACCGGAACATGTGTGACTAGCTTCACATAGAGTGAAGAAGGTTGGACATCATAATCACAGAAATTAGCACACTACTCACATGAGAACTGAAGTTTCTGTGTATAATGAAAAGGTGTAAGAATAAAGAATGTACAAATGACAAAAGAGAAAACTTATGTAAAATAGTCTGAACTAGTGGATTAGTGAAGATTAAAAATTAATGAGACCCTCAGATATTGAGAGAGTATGGGAAAACAAGTAAATTCATATATTTTATAAAGAAAAATAATTTGAATTTTTATAGCAGTGTATCCCAATTTTTATAATATCCATGCATTACTTGCTTAGGACATTAGTCAGAATGTTGGATTATAGAATTACTCATAATTGCAAAGTGGTGCCTAACTGTGCAGCAGCAGCACACTGGTTGGTCATCAGTCAGTCCGTGCGGGGTGGAGGCTATGAGCACTGAAAATAGTGTTCTGCAGATTTATATGTCTTGCTATGGAAATATATTTTGCCACATTACAGGGAAACAGATCAATTTATAAAATATAAAATATAACTATATAATAAAATTTCTGAAATTATGGACTTCAACATATTTACAGTTATTTATTGTCTTTAGTCAAAGCCTTTCATTTGCCTTTTTCTATGTTCTAAACATTTCTTTTGAGTTGGGGATGGGGATGAAGACATAAGTCTTTCCCTTTTTGAAGGGAAAAAAAAAATCAACCTACTAAGAAATCTTCACTAGGGAAGTGTGCGAGACGGGTGTTTATGGTAACTGTGGGCGGCCTTCCAGCGTTGGGCCGTTTTCTATCCATTCTCTGTGGTCAAGGTACATAGTGCTCCACAAAGCCATCTTCACATAAACATGAGGCGGAGAATATTATTTTCTTTTGCCTGACTCAAATACAATCAGCTCATTTTCAGTCTCAGTTTTTGTTTTGTTTCATTATTTAACCCACTGAACAAAAATCTTTTTAAGTGTAATTTTAAGCAATTTATTTTTCATATTTCCTATAGTATTTGGCAGGGGAAAAGAGAGCAACTTTCTACTTTTTGGGAAATTATCTTAGATATAGTACTAATAATTATCGTTCTTGTCATGACTATGCAAATGTGAGACCACTTTTGACCTAAGCTTTCTGAATTCTAAATCCTGGGTTCAAACTCTATAGGGAGAAGGAAATTTAGAGTGTGTGTGTGTGTGTGTGTGTGTGTGTGTGTGTGTGTGTATGTGTGTAAATTTACAAGAAGTGATTTGAATGTATATTTCAAAGCAGTACATTTTAACGATTGAAATTACAAAGACTCCAGTGGTAGGTAAAGACTATGGCATGGAAAGCTTCCGGCCTGGACCCAGGGCTTGGTTAACCAGTGCCATCCATGCTGCACGGTTGCACTTTTAGAGATGATTTATTTGATTACAAATCTTTTCTTCTTTTTCCTTCTCAAACAATCCTTTCCAGTCAGTTTGATGTCAAGGCTCGACAGTAAGCTTTGATAAAAGGGAGTAAGACAGAGACATAGGTAGATTCTGGCCACGGGTGGAGGCCTGGGCCACTATGGACTGTGGCAGAGGACCAGTTAGTGTGAGCAGAAATGGCTGCTTTCTCACCTTGCAGTTTACTGCGGCACTCACTACATTTCTTGGGGAAGTGCTATTTTCTCCTTTACTTTTTAAAGAAAGAGAGTGGTGCTTGATATGTGCTCAGAAATCAAAATTGATTTCCTTTTGAAAATAAATCCCAACTCTATCTGCAAAGATAGATACCGAAAAAGAGAGAGAGAGAGAGAGAGAGAGAGAGAGAGGGAGAGAGAGAGAGAGAGAGAGATCCAAGATATTACTCAGTTTAAAGAATTATCTACAATGGGTCTCACAGCATGAAAGTCAAGCCTGAACACTCCCTGAAGTCATGTTTAATGTCAGTGGTTGCTTTGGCCTCTTCCAGATTTATCCTTCCAAGGGCTGTTTTAGCAACTCATAATCACTCTGAGAAGGTCTGTTTTCCTAAAGAAGCAGCAGCCGTGTTTAAGTTTACATGACCCCAGTTTCATGACAGCAGTAGCAAATCAGATATCTTATCCAAGGAAAAGCATTTTTGGCTTAGAATTCCATCACTCTCGTGGTGGGAGCCAGCCCCAGCTCAGCTCGGCACTGCTGCAGAACACTGGCAGTGAAGCTTTCAGAAAGCATAAACACAATTGGTATTTATAGCTTTGTTAACATTTGCTGAATACGTTGTGGGAGTGGTCTGTAAACCCATCTTAAGCAGGTGGGGCAGGAATCTTATTTGTGACTGTAGTGAGATTTAAGGCCAGGACAACAGGATAACAGTGGTTGCAGCAATATAGTAAATTAGGAGCATGGATGCCCTACGTTAGTTTCGTGCAGCTACAACTCAAATGCTACAGAAACACTCCTGAAGTGTCACTAGCCAGAAGTGTGTTGCCCAGATGGTGTATTTGACACAGTGCAGGGCAGGAACTGTACAATAGCCAAATGGACGGCCAGGATTAGTCAAGTTTTAATTGAAAACCTACATTAAAAAACACTGAAATTTTGCCAGACTTCCTTGTACATCAAAACCACAATAATAGACAAAGTTTCCCTTAGTTGGCTAAATGAGCATCAGAGTTGTCATTACTGCTCGGCTTTCTGTTCTGCTCAGCTAAGGGTAAAGAAGTAGCCAGCAATAGAAAGCAGAAAACGCATGTTTTCACGCTTTGTTGTGTTTTTTAATCCTCATCAACATTTCAGGAACCCGAGCTTTCTTGTGTCCTCCTTCTTAGAAAGGAAACCATTTCTCCACTTTACACTGCTACTCAAGTTTATTCACTAAAGAAAGCTTCAGGAAAGATTATAAAGAAAGTGATGGCCCAGGATTTGAAAAAAAAATCTACATAAAATTATTTGGCACTATGTCAGATTTTCTATTAAGGTAGGAACGTTTACTTAGAATGCAAAGAATCCAATAAAATTCCCAGTATTGGGGAAACACTTGACTCAAAGACACATCTTTAAAATGTTCAGTAAACTACATTGTGCATGAGTTTGTTGTCCTTCCTCTCCGTGCCTGCTAGTACTGTGTGTCTTTCAAGCTTCAAGTTAGGCAGCATGCAGTCAAATTCCTCATTAATCATACTTTGGCTTTTGACACAAAGGATTCTCACAGGTATTTGGGGGAAATAGACTGGGGTTTTCCTACCAAATGAACAGCCGACTCACTCCCTGCAAATCCCCTTAATGTGGTATATGCATAGTTGTTGGATTCTGAGAAATAACTCACCTTTTAAGTGCACTCTAGCTCCACTCAGATGGCCAGTTATTTGTTAAGCACTTACTGTGTG
The DNA here is from genome assembly GCA_019843815.1 of Montemys delectorum. Taxonomy (NCBI): domain Eukaryota; kingdom Metazoa; phylum Chordata; class Mammalia; order Rodentia; family Muridae; genus Montemys; species Montemys delectorum. The sequence continues at coordinate 8,076 of JADRCD010202366.1, read as the reverse complement.
CTCACTGTGCTTGCTTTGGCCTTGGGCACTTCTTTGAAGACATTCTACTTATTTTCTTAGGCAGGCGCCTTTATCTCCTGGCTTCCTGTAGCCAGAGATGGAGGTGTTTTGAATGAGCACATCAGTGTTCTAGTCTGAGATACTGTTTGAAATTATCCATGAGCGCAGGGCCGCTGAGCGTTACTGAGTGACATTTGTTTCTCTTGGTTGTATCTGCCCCGACTAGCTGGTTTCTTTCAGATTGGCAGCTGGGATTATGCAGTAGTAGATGGACAGCCACAGAACTGGAGCCTAGCATGTCTGGGCTGGGCCTCAGCTGAGTGTGGCTGGAATGTATGGGCTCAGTTCTGAGGCGTTGGTAGGATGATCTGCAGCCTTCCACACATGACAGCTTCATGCTCGCGTGTCTCCATTAGCACCATTTGAGCAGAACTGTTGGTAAAAACATTTCTTTCTCTCCTTAAATGTGCCTCTATCCAATCTTGTCATCGTGCCCTTATCACTTCCTTTAGCACGCTGCTGTTTTGAACTTCAGAGCATTTTGACATGTGTATATCTGCCTCCAGCTGTCTGATAGATTTTTAGTGTTGTTTGGAGGAAAACATTGTTTATGTTTAAAAGTGTTATGCTTCCTACCTATTAATATTTAGTTGATCTTAAACAATGCTAAAAATATGAGAACAGCCTCCCTGTAATCAAACAAAAATAAGCTAGGATGTAAGTTTTATATATCAAAATGAACCTTGTTTGCAAGGTCTGTGTGTTCAAGAGTACTTGATGACCCTATCAACTGAAGTTCTTAGATTGTAAAAATATATTTCTGAATGTTACTTTAGCGGATAAAATAAGCTTCATAAAATATCTCAAACGGTGGCAGACCTTTCTCTAGATTTCTTAGACTATTTTAGATGTCCTTGTTGTTTACAAATCATCTATCCTTGCATACAATATCAGATGTAGTAGTGAAGAAAGTCCGTTTCCTCTTACAGGTCTTTTCTCCTCCCATCCCCTGAAGGAAGGGCTACTGCTGCTTTAGTATATATAGTTCCAAAGTGAACACTAAGATGTTCTTTATATATCTGTGTCCTCACATGTAGCACATGTAACAGTGTGTGTTATCTATTTATAAGTACGTATTTTTTATTTACATAAGGTCATACGTACTTTAGGTATAGTGTAAGTGGCTGGATTCCCACCATCCCCCTTTGGTATTGTTGAGACAGTTTTCTCTGTGTAACAGTTCTTGCTGTCCTGGACAGCAGTTCCCTGCAGACCAGTGGCCTCAAACTCACAAAGATCCACCTGCCTCTACCTTTCAAGTGTTGGGATTAAAGGTGCGTGCCACCACTGCCCAGTGTGGCTAGAGAGAGTACTTTATCAGTCTGTTCTAGACTGGCTTTCCCATAGGATACATTCAGCTCAACTCACTTTGTTTGTTTGTTTTCATTTGCTTGTTTTGAGACAGTGTCTCACTAGGCAGCTCTGCTGGTCTGGAGTTCACCATGTAGCCCATGCTAAACTCAGAGATGCACCTGCTTCTGCCTCCAGAGTGCTGGGATTAGATGCATACACCACTGCTACTTTAATGGCTAAACAGTGTTCCATTTTCATCATTAATTTAGGTTATTTTCTCTCTCTTTTCTTTCTTTCCTTCTTCCTTCCTTCCTTCCTTCCTTCCTTCCTTTCTTTCTTTCTTTCTTTCTTTCCTTTTTCTTTTCTTTTGTTTTGTTTTGTTTTGTTTTTGAAGACATGGTTTCTCTGTGTAGCCCTGACTGTTCTGGAACTCACTCTGTAGACCAGGCTGGCCTCAAACTCAGAAATCCACCTGCCTCTGCCTCCCAAGTGCTGGGATAAAAGGTGTGCGCCACCACTGCCCGGCTTAGGTTATTTTTTAACTTTTTACTGTTCTAAGATTTCTATAGCAAACACCTTTATATTTAAATGTTTTGCCTCCATATGACCCTTTTTATGAATATTCATGAGTAGAATCAATAGCCCTGTTTATTTTTTAATCTTTTTTTTTTTTGAAAAAATTTTTTAGATATTTTCTATATTTACATTTCAAATGACATCTCCTTTCCTGGTTTCCCCTCCAGGAAAAAAACAAAAAACAAAAAACCTATTCCCTCCTCCTGCTCACCAACCCACCCTTTCCTGTTCCTGGCCCTGGTATTCCCCTACACTAGGGCATAGAACCTTCACAGGACCAAGGGCCTCTCCTCCCATTGATGACTGACTAGGCCATCCTCTGCTATACATATGCTGCTGGAGCCATGAGTCTCACCATGTGTACTCTTTGGTTGGTGGTTTAGTCCCTGGGAGCTCTGGGGGATCTGGTTGGTTGATATTGTTGTTCTTCCTATGGGGTTGCAAACCCCTTCAGCTCCCTCAGTCCTTTCTGTTAACTTGTCCATTGGGGACCCCCTGCTCAGTCCAATGGTTAGCTGCGAGCGTCCACCTCTGTATAGTAGCCCTGTTTATAAACAGGGCTGTCTTCAGACACTCCAGAAGAGGGTGTCAGATCTCATTATGGATGGTTGTGAGCCACCATGTGGTTGCTGGGATTTGAACTCAGGACCTTTGGAAGAACAGTCAGTGCTCCTAATGGCTGATCCATCTCTCCAGCCCCAATTTTATTTTTTTATAGTTTCCTTCTTTTATGTGTATTACTTGCATATTAACTATTCTATGTTCTATTATAGCCTCATGTAAAAAAATTACATTTCCCCTCACCCCCTGAAAGGTTGTTTTGGTTTTTATGACTACACTCTCTGGTGTTTGAATTCTGTTTTTTATTAGCAGTGCATTTCTGAGTCACTTAGAATTTACATTTGAGTTAGGCTTTAACTGTTTTAAAATGTATTGTTTTGTTGCTCAGCTCTGGAGCACAAACTTAGGTCCTCACACACTGGGCATTCCACTGAACTACATCCTAGCCTTTCATTTTTTAATTCAGTGAATTTATTGCACTCACTACTAAAAAGTAACTGTGTTTCTTTCTTTTGATTAAGGGAGGCAGTCTAGTTTGTAAGTGCTTTTAACTGACACTCTGCTGTCTGTCTGTTTCTTAACCACTAGAAATATCATCTACATAAGGGTATGCGTATTATGAAGACAATTTCTTCTTTGGGGATTTTCATATTGTTTTCATGGTATTTTATATAGACCCTTTTTTGGCCTTTGTAGTTGATGCTATTGAGATTTTCGCCCTTTAAGAATGAAATGCAGCCGGGTGGTGGTGACACACACCTTTAATCCCAGCACTTTGGGAGGCAGAGGCAGGCGGATTTCTGGTTAGAGGCCGGCGGATTTCTGGTTAGAGGCCAACGTGGTCTACAGAGTGAGTTCCAGGACAGCAAGGCTACATAGAGAAACCCTGTCTCAAAAAAATAAAAATAATAATAATAAAAAGAATGAAATGCAAAGTTAAATATATAATGACTCCATTGTCATTTGGTTGTATCCATGTGATATCAAAGCTAGTTTTTCAGCAGTGGCTCTGGAGGGTAGAAGGCCCATCAGCTACAGAGTGAGAACCACAACCTCTTCTCTGGTTTGCGTATCATTCCTTGACAGTAAGGTAGAGTAGAACCCTAGAAACTTTTCTGGGCCTAGCTTTGGTAAAGTTAAAAAATTTAAATATATTGAGGAAAGCCTTTTTAAGTGAATTACTTACTTTCTGTTGCCCTTTCCCAATTTTATAGTGCTTTTAGGTGCAAAACTATAGGGTAGTAAAACAGTGTGGGAGCTGTGTGCTTTCCAAGGAGCACACTGTACCCAAGTGGTCAGCTTATTTCTACCCTAACCCCACCTCAAATAAAATCCTACATTTATTGTTGGTTACTCAGTGCTGTGCTGAGCCAACCTGTTTTCTTAGTTAAATTAAAAGCTTAGTTCAGAGACTAAGACAGTCTTAAGCAAAAGCTAAATGCGTTGTTGCTAGGTTAACACCCCTACCCTTCTTGTCTCTGAGTTTATAGATATGCATATATAGTCGCTTTCTATATAGCTATAAAATCACTCAAGTGTGCAGAGTCGGCACAAACACAATATGAATGAGCAGCTTGTTAATTTGGAGATCCGTTAGTAAGGTCTGCAGGTAATATTTGAGATGCTGTTTATAAAATATAAATATGTGGCTTTACTGGGAAATCTTAAGGTATTTTCATGATCTTTTTATTATTATATATTTCAGTATCTGGAGTGATGCTTGGTAGGTTCAGGTTTTATTACAGAAAGTAATAACAAACTTTACAGAAATAATTGGGAATTGATGAACAAGAATATTACACAATAACATAAGCTTCGGGCTGTACTGCACTGGTTAAAGTGTATCTCTTAGCTCTAGCTCTCCTGTATTAAGGTCACGTCTATGGACATTCAGTCAGTAAATGTTTACTGTACACCTTCTATATACAAGCCTTACAGAATAAAGAAGGAAACTCACAGATTCAGGAAATGGAAAGAAAAAACGATAACAGAAAACATGTAAGGATTTCAAGGCAAATGACACAGGTCACATTAGAGAATGTGAGAGGATGCTGGCAGGAAGGAGCCCCAGACCACTGTCTTACTATTTCTCTTAATGGGGGGAAGTTTTTTGGTAAACCCCAACAAGGTATTAGGTCTCATCCTTTATACATTTGCTGCAATAATATCACTCACTCGTGAATGGCTTACTATACCCACTACTATTCTAAATGCTTGTATTTGTCACTTAATGCTCAGAGCATCTCAATAAAGTACCCAGAACTGTATGACAGGTTTTTAGTGAGGAAATTAAAACACCAAAGGTTAAAAACTCCCTACATCACTCAGTTAATACATGAGTGCTGAGATGTAAGCCAAGCCTATCTGATTCTGTGGTCTGCATGTCTCGCCCTGGACTCTGCCATTACTTAGTGATCAGGAATGTGGACAGCAGGACTTCAGTTAGGAAGTCACATCATCAAAGTAACCACTTCAAAACTGAACATCTTGCAAGTTGAGATGTGCTCAACTTCTCAGAAGAACATAAGAGCTGCTGCCATGCTTAGAATTTTGAATATTGTAATGTATTTTCATTTTCTGTGTAGTCTTAAAGGTAAAAATTTAAATTTCTAACAGACAAGAATACTGTCTTATTTTTCAGTGAATCAGTCTAGCTCATTACCTAGACTAACTCCATTTGAGATTATCTCAGACCAAAAGATGTTATTGTCATTGAAGGTGGTTAACAGGTAAACTGAGATTCATTACCCTATTTCAAAATAAGAATTTTACATAGCAAATTTAAGAACACATCGTTGAAAGTAAAGCTCTGCAGTTGAGGATATGTTCATTAAAACAGGTTAGGAGTTTGATATTGTTTAAGCTACCCTGTTAGTAGCTCATGTCATTGAACTTCATGCAGATCTAAATATCTGTGTCTGTCCTGTGACTGTCAGCTCCAGTTACAGCCCCCGTGTTCCCTACACTGTCTACTGCTCTAGTCAGAAGGCTACGTGGCAATGCGAAAGAGAAATGTGAACAGACTTACCCAAGAGGCCTTTTCAGGTCACTTATAATACTCCACCATGACTTCTAACTGTACCTTAACAGTCTCTGCTGTAGTGAGACACTGGAGCATCATCATGTCTCTCAAGGCTTGGGCGCTAGAATGAGTATTACTGCCTCAGTGACATGTGAGAGCACTGCTAGGGAGACCTAGTTGGTCTTCATAGTAGCACACATGCTTCCTCACGTAATGCTCCTCATCTTCCACCATGCTCCTGCATTGCCCTCATCAAGAATAATCCCCAGGGCTAGAGGGATGGCTTAATGTTTAAAAGCACTTGTTGGTCTTCCAGAAGACCAGAGTTAGTTCTCACAATAACCTATAACCCCATCTGACTACTGAGAGAGAGAAAATGTACACGCACACAGACACACACACGCACACAGACACACACACACACACACACACACACACACACACACACACGGCATATACTTACACAAACACATAACCAATAAATCTTTTTAAAAATTTTTTAGAAATTATTTCTCAAGCCTGGTTTTATTCAAATGGAATCCAAGCCAAGTCAGTCTAGTCCCTGGACTAGCCTGCTGTAACTATACTCAGCACATCCTGTTGTTTGTTACATGAGTACTGTGCATGAAGCACTGTTCTCTCTGTGTGCACCACAGAAATACATGATGCTGTGACCTGCTGGTGCACTGAAGAAGCAGAAGATTCATCCTGTAAATGTTAATGTTTCTGGGAAGGCCAGATTGGGTAGATGTTGTGGTTAGCATTATGAGCAAGCAGTAAGAAAGCCTTCCCTTTAGGCCTTTATTTGTCAAGCACTGGGGATCCCTGATGACATTAGCCACAGAAATGTTACACAGAGAGGAGTTTGGGAAGACTCAGTCCTACAGAGTACACTGAAGGAAGAGACTGAATAGAAGGGACAAAGTAAAGAGACCATTACAACACCCAGTGACTGAGATTGTAGGGACTTGGATTCAGAAAAGTGAGAGAAGGTTACAGCTCATTATGTGTCAAATCTTCTGAGATTCTAAACATGACAGTCACCAGAGGCATCTAATCACTGACTGAGGGATTCTAGAATAAAATTAACCTTTCCGGATCTTACCTTTTTTTTTAAATATGGAATTTGTACATAGCACACGTCAAACAAAGGCATGGATGAACACTCTCTACATGTGCACAATCCACTGGCTTTGGATTTGAAGATGTTTCAAACAATAAAATTTGAAACCTAGTAGAAATCATTTCTAAGACAATTGGTCTTGAAGTAATATGTTAATTTGTATATAGAAATGAAGTTAGTAAAAGATCCAAAATAAAAAGGAGAACAGATCTAATGTAAAACCAATGAAGCTGTAGAAGAAAGTGAAGAAACAGCTGTGGCCGACACAAGTAACTACTACAGGGGCTGAGACGGATGAAAATGGCGGGTACACTTTAAAGTGACCGGCCGACTTGTTGGCTGACAGGGATGTGCCTACACAGCTTGAAGGTCAAGCGTTTCCTGGTTATTGCTGCATGTGAGAAGGCCCTTCCTACCTTCTTGCTTCCCAAGAGCTTAAGGCTACGCTTAGGGCTTGGCTCTGGGTCCCTTTGGGAATGCTTCTTGTGTGTTCTTGATGCTTAACCAGTGAGTGGTTTCAGTCTCTGATCCAGAGCCCTGAGCCTCACATACACACCCCAATACAGTTTTCTATACTTTGAGTTTCATGTAAAACAAAAACAGGTAACGTTTTGGATGAATGCCACCCACGTCTCTCAGCTCAGAGCCAGGCTTGGGCTTCCTTTTGCATATTGGACTACAGTTTCCATGAGTTTGACAAAAATTACTACCCACCTTTTCCCTGTCAGGCTGGTTCTTTGCAACAGAAACCCTACTTCTGCTTATTGCTTTGCTATTGACTCAAACTGTGTACTATGACAAAGACAGTGAGATAGTTTTGTCTTACTTCATTGCTCAGTCTCTGTAACTTACTGATCTTTTAGGATGTAATTCTCCCACTCATTCCTTTGTTTTTGTCACAGAACTTTTACAGGATTAAAACTCAACTCAACTTTCCAACTACTCTCTAAACCTCTGAAAAGATCACTCTGTCTCTGGACTCTTAGCCCAAAAATACACTTCAAAATTAAAGCCACATTTCAGTTTTCTAGAATTCCAACCACCATTATGGGCCTTCACAAAGACCCAAGAGTTTCTCCGATTCTTGTTTCAGCTATATTGAGGGGCCATGCTGAATCCCAAACTTAGTAACAACACTTGCATTTGCTACAAAGCATTTGACTAAAGCATAGTGCTTTGTAGTGCAGGTGTGCTCAGTAAGATGCTGAACACTCCGTGCACATCATCTCTTCATTTTTCAAACAGCTCTGTGAACAAGGTATTGTGAGTGTCTCTGTTTCCCAGAAGAGGAACAGATTAATCTATTTGCTCAAAGTCAGACAAAGGTGGTAAGTTCAGAGAGCTGAAACCATGTGCGCTCGCTCTCTCTCTCTCTCTCTCTCTCTCTCTCTCTCTCTCTCTCTCTCTCTCTCTCTCTTTCTCTCTCTCTTTCTCCCTCTCT
>JADRCD010202365.1:0-21481 GCA_019843815.1 Montemys delectorum | reverse complement strand
CAGATGTGCAGCTCAATCTTCTTGAGGTTCTTCCAAATAACATAGCAGGGGCTTTCCCTAAAGCTGCTGACTATCTTGGGAATCTGTTCCCTTAGTGGGCTGCCATGTTTGGTCTCAGTGGGAGAGGATGCACTTAACCTAGCAGGGACTTGATTCTTCATGTTGTGGGGATGTCCCCACAGAGGGAACCCACACACTCTTAAAGAATAAGCAGAGAAGATTGGGGAGAGACACTGTGAGCATTTGGAACCTAGAGTGAGAAGAATGATCAGGGTGATAAAGAATATGTACATTATTGGAGAAACAAAAAAATAAGAAGAAAGATGGAAAAAAAATAAGTCTATACATGATATCCTGTCCCTAAAAACTAATCTGGGAAGAATTCTCTTACAAGAGCAAACACAAGCTCCACAAGGAAAGCCAGACAGGACAAACATTCAAAGACATCATGGTATAGAGGAGATTTTTGTTTCAATCAACAGCATTCTGACCATGGTCAGTATAGTTGCATGTTCATCCTGTGATGAGAAAGCATTCAGTCTAACTTCAGTGATCCTAATAGTCTGTAGAAGCTCCTAGACTATTCAAATGTCTAAAATCTCTTCTGACACTCAAGGCAATACATATCCTCAAAGACACATCTTATTAATTCAGAAAGCAAGTTACATCTTTCCAACATACAATGGCTCTGAATACAAATTCCCATTGCAATAGATAGGAATGTGCGTATAGGGAGAGAAGATAGGACCAAGGCCAGAAACACAGCAGGATCTTGTCTCAAACACATTGGACTTCACTTTCTAAAGCCTTAGATGGGATGGGCAGTGGTGTGCCTCACTCACCCAGCCCAAACCACGCCCCTTCGCCACTCCACGTTCTGGCCCCTCCCCCACAACGACCAGTTAGGGCTTCTCCCCGTGATGTCAGGTGAACCCCTGTGATGCCACATCTCCCCACCCCAGGCTTCCCCATGGTCACTCACCGCTCTAGGTCCCTTTGTCCTCTGTGGGCCTGGTGCTGGTCGGTTACAGGCAGGGGTGACGAGGGGCAGCTGTCGGGCGGTGTCAGAGGTCACGGAGTCAGGGGTCACATCCAGGATGCACCGCAGCCCATCTTGCAGTGCACAGGGTGTCTCAGGATGGCTGAGGCAGCTCGGGAACAGCTCATCCACCTTCATCGGCAGCTTCCCAGGTGGCATGATGGCGGCGAGGGCGGGAGGGGCCAACAGACAGACCCACGACCGGAGGATGGACACGCGTAGACACGGATTGACCGGCAAACGGATGGACACATCTGAGGCGGCTTCAAAATGGCTGCAGCTGGAAGTGATTACTGACCAGATGCAGGGTGATGGCGTAACAAGCTGCGACCACAGCCAGGCGGTCACGCTGATGAAAGGGTCGCGTGAGGATGATGTCATGAGCAGCGACAAAAACAACTGGGCATGCGCTGGGTTAGACTTCCTTGTTCACTGACAGAGGGCGAGTCCAGCTCCAGTCAGTCACTGTGACAGAGGGCTTGGTCTGGCTCCTGTCAGTCACTATGACAGAGGGCGGAGCCTGGCTCCTGTCAGTCACTGTGACAGAGGGTGGGTCTGGCTTCAGTCAGTCACTGTGACAGAGGGCGGGGCCTGGCTCCTGTCAGTCACTGTGAGAGAGGGCAGGTCTAGCTCCTGTCAGTCACTATGGATGGGCTGGGTCTGGCTCCTGTCACTCAATGCTGCCCTGGTCTCAGCACTCTGTTCCTAACCTGCTTTGGCTCAAAATTAAATGTGTTAGAGATGGGCTTGGCAGCCAGTAGCTGAGATAGGGGGATGGTAGGGATGGAGGAGGTAAAGCAGGCCCATGATGGGGATGGAAGAGCTGAGGCAAGGGGATGGCAGCGATGGAGGAGCTAAAGCATGGAGATGGTGGGGATGTTGGAGCTAAAGCAGGCTCATGGTGGGGATTGGGGATCCGAGTCAGGGGGTGGTAGGAATGAAAGAAGCTGCGGCAGGGGGATGGCAGGGATGACAAAGCCCCACAGCAGTGTCCCTGTCCCCTCCCAGAGGCTCCGCCCAAGCACACAGTGCCAGCTGGGAAATCCCAGCCTGTGATCTCTCCATCTATGTAATTAACTCCTGTGGCCAGTAAACACCCCAGGCCCCGCCCACAGCAGCTGTCAGTCATGGTCAGGCCCCAATTACTAACGGGAAACACCCCAGGTTCCCGCCTTCACATCCAGGAAATGGAATGTCCCAGCCCCCTGGGCAGAGGACAGCACAGTGGGTCAGCAGCGATTTCCAGACTTCCTCAGCTACTTCCCGAGTCACAGATCCCAGACCTCCCCAGCAAGTCTCCTGCCCCACACCCCAGTCATGGAATGTGCATGGAGATGGGCCCAACAGATTAGCATAGAGGTCCCCGCCTACCCCAGGATTCCCTACTGTGCTTTAAGTCAGGCCTGAGAGCTCACTTCCTGGTCTCTCTGTCTGGGTAATGGGGAGACCCCAGCAGGAGGGACTTCTGCAGAATAAACACTCTGTGCATTTACACAGTGTTGGAGTCTGGGGTGTTATTCTTCAGGGAATCGTGGAATCTCACAGTCAGTTGTGCATGAAATTATATTCGGGCCACCATTTTTATTTCACAGAACAATATATGTCTGTTATTATATCAGTGCCATGCTTTTGTATTAGTATAGCTCTGTTCAATAACTTAAAAGTCTGAGTCAGTAATATGTACAGATATTCCTGCATTCTTTAGGATTCCCTTGTCTCTCTTTGATCCTTTGTGTTTCTGTATGAACTGTAAGATGATATAATTAATTCTGAGACTAAATGATTTAGGTAGAATGGGAATCTCACTATGTTAATAGTAATATTCCATAAAGATGGAAGGGATTTCCATCTCTTGGTAGTTTTTTAACTTCTTCTTTTGTGTCTTTCTTATATAAGTCTTCCACTTCTCAGGTTTATTCCAGGGCATTTTAGATAGTATTGCTGATGGTATAGTTCCTCATTTCTTTCTTGTTGTATTTATCATTGATTTAAAATTAGACTACTTATTCTTGTGTGTTAATTTTACATTCAGCTGCTTTGCCGAATAAGTGTGTTACCTGTAGAAGTTTTCTCTTAGAGTCTTTGCTATGTTGTTTTTGTTTTTGTTGAATCATATAATCTGCATATTAGCCTATTGGGATTTCTTTCTCTCCTAGTTGTATCTACTTTATCATCATCACTTATCTTCTTGTCCTAGATAAGACTTCAAAGAGTATATGGAATAGAAATTGTAAAACGTGACATACTTGCCTCCTTTCTGATTTGGTGGAAATGCTTTGAGATTATCCATATCTACACTGTGTCATCTGTTGGTTGTGTGTATGTTACAACAATAATGTTGAGGCATGTTCTCTATTTCCCTAGGTTCTTTAGTCCTTTAATCATTATGATTAATTTTGTCAAAACCCTCTTTATTCATCTAATTAAATAACTGTGTTGCTTTCATACCTGACTTTGTTACTATGGCAGATTATTTGTACTGATTTTGTAATGTTGAATTATCACATCTATGGAATAATAGAAATTTTATCATGGGGTTTTTTCTCTCTCTCTTCCTCTCTCTTTCTCACTCTTTCTCTCTCTCTTTCTCTCTCTGTGTCTCTTTCTCTGTCTCTCTGCGTGTGTGTGTGTATGCACTAGAATCAACTCTAAAGTATTTTCTTAAGAATCCTAGCAACAAGCCGGGCAGTGGTGGTGCTCGACTTTCATCCCAGCACTTCGGACTACAGAGTGAGTTCCAGGACAGCCGGGGCTATACAGAGAAACCCTGTCTCAAAAAACCAAAAAAAAAAAAAAAAAAAAAAAAAGAAAAAAGAAAAAAAGAGAATCTTGTAACACTATCCACTAGCATAACAACATGTTATTTCCTCTTATTTTTGTTCTTACTTTGGTTTTTGCATAAGGGTAATAATACAGGTTTCATTAATAATTTGAAAATATGTATTCATCTTCTCTCTTATTGAATAATTATAGAATTTTACAGAATAAATATTAGCTAATGGTAAGGAAATAAAAAGCTATATTTTCTGAAATAAACTTCTCTTTGTTCAGTGTTTTAGTAGCATGTCTGGATCATCTGTTGTATCCTGAACAAGAGAAGAGTAAACTGACTTACTCTTAGTAAAATTTATTTGAGAACTTATGTAAGCACTTATTACAAGAATGAAGGTTTGAGCATGCTGCAGATTTCAAAGTGTTCTCCATTTTCTGTTCTTGACTTCAGAGAGAGGAGGAGAAGGGAAAGGAAGAAAAGGAAATATAACATAAAGATCATTTTAATAGAAAAGAAAATGTTAACATTATCAATTGTAACCACAATTGAAAACCTATAGTCTTAAAATAGTTCACTGAAGTCAAGCAGGAGCTCTGCAAGGAGCAGTTTCCCTTTTGTACCTGACTCTGCTTTTCAACACCTGCTTCCTATTGTCCATTTATTCTTTCTTCATTTGATATTCTCAGGGTTTCATATTCTCAATTGAGGATAAACAGCTCCTTGTGTCTCAGTCAGTAATATTTTTTCCTTTACTTTTCTTTTTTTTTGATTTTATATATTTTATGCATGTGAGTACACTGTTACTGGTCTTCAGACACCAGGAGAGAGCTACAGATCCCACTACAGATGGCTGTGAACCACCATGTGGTTGCTGGGAATTGAACTCAGGATCTCTGGAAGAGCAGTCAGTGCTCTTAACTCCTGAGCCATCTCTCTTGCACAAATCACAATTTTTCTGCAAGAAACTTCCTGCTTTCCACCCCCCATCTTTTGTATACTCTACTACATAATAGCACTTATTGCTGCTGTCATCTTACATCATTGGTCTTGTTTAAAGGCCTTTATGTCAGTGAAATTACAAAAATAAAAATAAAAAAACAAACCCTCATATTATTTGCTCTCAAAAAGTTTGTGAAACCTAAAGAAAGTTTCTAGTTGAAAAGTGTCGACTTTAATGAAGAATATTTTATTTAAATATAAAAATAGATGGAAATTATTTTTTATTAGAAAAAATCATTGCTATTGTTTTCTCTTATAAAAAATGCTTTCTCAATGCGTTGAATTTTCAAGACTGGATATATGCATGGAGGTGCATTTTTTTCTGCATGTATGTATATGTTTAGACATGTGAGTATCCACATTCACTTCTTTTTTTGCTGTATCTTTTATTATTAATCATTGAATTTTTTCATATCTCAAATTATATCTTGATTCCTAGTTATCTGTTCACAAACCAGAAACACACAACCTCCTTCTCTTCCCTCTACTTGCCTCAATCAAGATGTACCTCCACCCACCCATCCTCTCCTACCCTCCAAAATCCCTCTATGCTGGGACATCAAACCTTCATAGGACCAAGGCCTCCCCTCCAATTTATGTCAGACAACGCAATTTTCTACTACTTATGTATCTGAAGTCATGGATCCCTCCCTGTACCCTCCTTGATTGGTGATCTAGTCCTTGGGACAAATGGTTTCTGTCAGCATGCACCTCTTCTGAACTGAAGGTGGAAGACATGTTCCACATGCATATTCTTCCTCTATGACTACAACAGAAAGTTGGCAATGTGATTTTATTGGTAAATGAGTGGTGATAGAGCTTTTTAAGAATTTAATTAGTTTAATTAAGAGGACAGCAAGGTCATTAACCAAGGAAGCAAAATCTGGTATCAAGACCACCTGACCAAGCCAAATATTAGATAGCCTGGCTCAGATTCATTTTCTAAAAGGTTACAACAATAGGTGTTCTAGAATTAACAACTCTTTTTTTTTTTATTTTTTTATTTTTTATTTTTTTTTTTGGAAAATGTTAGCATTTAATCAACCTCCGGTGTGGCTTTTAAGCCACCAGAACACAGGCACCTCCAACACCCGTAATCTTCTCTTCAGCTCTTCTGCTGAAGAATTTGGCCTTCACGATGACAGGTTGTTTAGGGAGCTTTCCCTTGCTCAGAACTTTGTAGTAGCCCGATCGAACAACATCAATTATGGGAGCAGCTTCAGTCATTTTTGCTGCATTGACCCGTGTCTGCTCGCTGACCAACGTCCACAATTTATCCAGGTTGACAGTTGGGCAAAAGCTCTGGTTCCTCTTCAAATGATAATGCCTCATACCAACTTTCCCAAAGTAACCTGGATGATATTTGTCAAAGTTGATCCTATGGTGATGCATGCCTCCCGCATTCCCACGGCCTTCTGGGTGCTTGCGGTGCTTACTGATGTGGCCGTGGCCATAGCTCACATGGCCCCGGAGTTTCCGGGTCTTCCTTAGTCTGGATGGCATGGCGGTGGCAAGAATTAACAACTCTTCCCAAGTGTAAATCACTTCAACATGCAAGAGATTAATAAAGAAAAATCTCATTAACAGTAGCATGCATTTACCTCTGGCTAATGCTCAAAGAAGACCCAGCCTAAAAGAATATTTTCATTCCACCTGTGTTGTCAGTATTAAGTCTCTTTTAAGTTCAGGTACCATGGTATGATTTTGGACACTTTAAATAATGATAAGAAACTGTCAATCTAACCATTTAGGCAGATAGAGATTTACAGAGGAAATCTATTTTCTAGATCATAATGTATGATTTAAAAGGTATATTGAAAAGATGTATCAGGGCTGGAGAGATGGCTCAGTGGTTAAGAGCACTGACTGCTCCTCCGAAGGTCTTGAGTTCAAATCCCAGTAACCACATGGTGGCTCACAACCATCTGTAATGGGATCCAATGCCCTCTTCTGGTGTGTCTTAAGATAGGTACAGTGTACTTACATATAACAATAAATAAATCTTAAAAAACAAAAACAAAACAAATAAAAAAAAACAAAAAAGAAAAGATGTTTCAATAGCACCATTATGATATATATATGAAGGACAGAGAACACAAATAGAGATAACACCAAGGAAAAGTAATTTAGTAAAACTATCCAAGACCTAAAAACGGAATGAAAACACAAAGGGATGCAGAGCTGGGGATGAACAACTTAGGAAATATATCAGGAGCTACAGATGCAATGATGACCAAGGAAATTCAAGAGAAAGAACAGAGATTCTCAGGCATACAAGATACCATAGAAGATTTGACATATCACTCAAAAAAAATACACATTGTAAAAATCTCTAAATACAAATCATCTAGAAATTTCAGGACACAGTACAAAGACCAACATAAGAACAATTGTAGTAAAAGAGGATGAGTTTCCCAGTTCAAAGGTCCAGCATCTTCAACAAAATTAAACAAGAAAACCTTCCTAACTAAATAACGAAATGACCATAAACATACAAGTCTACAGAGCACCAAGTAGAGTGGAACAGAAAAGAAAATCCTCCGGCTACATAATAATCAAAACACTATGTGTATAGAATAAAGAAAGGCTATTAAAAATGATAAGGGAAAAGAAGAAAGTAACATATAAAGGAAAACATATCAAAATTAAACCAGAATTCTTATCAGAGACTCTAAAAGCCAGAAGATCCTGGACAGATGTCATGCTGACCTTAAGAGAACACAAATGCCAACCCAGGCTACTATACTCACCAAAACTCTCAATCACTGTAGTTAGATAAACCAAGATATTCCATTAAAAAAATCTTTAAAAAATATCTTTCTACTAATCCTACCCTACACATGATATTAGAAGGAAAACTCCAATAGAAGAAGGTACACTATACACAAGAAAACAGAAAAAAAATATAATCACACAAAAAAAACAGAAAAGGAGAAATACATACACACACATACATACATACACAATATCATGTCCAACAACAGAAGTAATGGGAACTAAAAAATCATTGATCTTTAATATCTCTAAATATCAGCAAATTCAATTCCTCAATAAAACAGATCCAGGCTAACAGACTAGATACAGAAACAGGATCCAACACTTTGCTGTATACACAAGAATATCTCAGTGACAAAGACAGACACTACCTCAGAATAAAGGGCTGGAAAAATGCTTTCCAATCACATGATCCCAAGAAACAATCTGAAGTATCCATTCTAATGTCCAATAAAATAGACTTTCATCCAAAAGTAATCAAGAGTTGGAGAAGGACACTTCATGCATATCAAAGGAAAAAACTATGAAGAGGAAATCTCAATATGGAGCATCAATGCCCCAAATGCAAGGGCACCCACATTCATAAAAGAGACTTTAGTAAAGCTCAATACACACATTAATCCTCAAACATTAATAGGGTTAGAATTCAACACTCCACTCTCATCAATGGGCAGGTCATTAAAACAGGAGCTAAACAGTGACACTTTGAAACTAACAGAAGTTATGAAACAAATGGAGTTAACAGATATCTACAGAACAATTCACACAGAGCTTCTAGGGACTAAACCACCAAGCAAAGAGTATACATGGAGAGATCCACTGCTCCAGCTCCCTATGTAATAGAGGATGGTTCTCTATGGATTCAGTGGGAGGGGAGACCCTCGGTTCTGTGGAGGCTTGATGCCCCGCTGTCGTGCTATGCTATAGCAGTGAGGCTGGGTTGGGTGAGTGTGTGGAGGCAAAGAGGAGAGGGGATGGGATGGGGGGTTTGTGGATCAGAAACAAGGAAGGGGGTTATCATTTGAAATGTAAACAAAAAATGATTAATAAAAAAGGAAAAAAATTGTCTCCATTATATCATCATAATATCTTTCTGATGAGTACAACAGAACAGGAAGGTCACGTAACGGTAATTGAGAGAAAATAGCAAAAAAAAAAAAAAAAAAAAAAAAAAAAAAAGGCAAGACAACCATGGTAAATACAACAGTGATATATTGTAATTCCAATTAAATGTTAAATAAGACCAAATAAGATTCATACTTAAAGAAAGCAAAACCTGGCATTTGACAAAAGTCATTCCCTGTTACAGTATTTTAATAATACTGTGTTATATGATGTGGATTTTTTATGGGGGAGGGGCAGTATATGTCAGAGTTTCTTTGTATAGCACTGGCTGACCTGGAACTCATGCTGCAGACCAGGCTGGCCCTGAAATCAGAAATCCACCAGCCTCTGCCTCCCGAGTGCTAGGATTAAATGTGTGTGCCACCACTGCTTAGCATGATTCCTGGATGTAAATGGCTACTGTGAAGGAAGTAAATTTAATGAATCCGTTCTTTGTATAAGGGACATCTGTGTTGTTTCTCCCTTCTAGGCACATATGTATCAGAGAACTGTCTAGTCTGGCCTCAGTGGGAGAGGATGTACCTAATACTAAAGAGATTTGAGGTACCAAGGAAGGGGTATGAGGGGGACAGGGAGAGAGGTGGGTACAGAGGGGATGGATGGGAGGGGATCAATGTGAGGGGATGGATGGCTGGATGGGTAGGTAGAGGTAGTAGGCTGAAATGGTGGGGTGAGGGGAGCACATTCTCAGAGGCAAAGGTGGTGGAGTATGGAGTAAAGAACTTTTGGAGTGTTAACCAGGAATGGGAACAAAAATTGAAATGTAAATAAATAAAACAATCTTAAAACATGGAATCTAGTGTTCCAGATCATTTAAAAAATGAGTCATTTTTTAAATGGTATAAAACCTAAGAATGAAAATGAATGATTCATTCTATGTTGTCTTCCAGTCTGTGTGTCTTTATTTTTTACTTATTTTTTATTAATTTATTTATTCTATCATTCATTCAATTATTTTCCTTCCTTCTTGGCTCATGAAGAGTTAACATACTCCAAGGCTTTTGGCTGGATGGAGAGAAGACCCTGAGTTAAGGGATAAACAGTCCAAGTATCTAAACTTTTCATAATCCCTCATTCTTTCAGCACAGGTGAATTGACAAATTTTATCAGCTCTAGCCTAAGAACAGTAACAAAATCTTAATTGCCAGAATCATTAGTTTTTGTTTGTCTGTTTGTTTGTTTGTTTCAGAATAGCAACAGAGAATTAAATGGCTAGGGTCATCAGCCTTTGATGCCAACTGTGCACCTCACCTTACTATCTGGATGTAGGGGCATAGCCCTGACAAGGAGAGGAATGGGACAGTGTCATCAGGTGTAGGGACAGCAGGGGAGAGAGAACAGAAATCTGCAGTAGTTAGGAGTTAGGAAGGCATGTCTAGGATGTGCTAGAGATTTGGATTGTGGAGTCCCCAAGGAGTCTCTGGAAGTGACACTAGCTGAGCCACCTAGCAATGGGTGATAAGGTACCTGATGTGGCTTCACCTGTAGCCAGGCAGAACTTTTAATAGAGTGATAAGAACAACAACCCTCCCTTAAACCTTCTACCCATCCATGAACATTTGAAGATCCTTCTCTTATTCCAGGCGTCACAATAAGCTAGGAAAAAAAATATCAGTGTCTTATCAAGATCCTTCCTAGGGAGAACCTGGTCACCACTTCAGTGAATAGGGTACTGGGTCAAGTCAGGAAATTGATTTACTACCTAAGATTTCCTCTTGTCATGATCCATTGTAACCTTTCTTTCATTTGTTTTGGGAATTCTCCTGCTCATACAAATCAAACAATTGTGTAATAGGCTTCTAATCCATTTTGTGTTTGTAAACACCATGAGTGATTAGCTAGTCCCAAAGGTCTGTACAAATCATACCACTATAACATGTATCTTGCTTTTGCTCACCATTATGAGTTACGTCATTATGAACAAAGTTTTGTCTACACTTCCTATTATAATAAGTATCATTACCACGCCTCTGGTAATTCAATGCTGCAACCTAGCCCCTGCTACCTTGGGGCCAAATTAAATCCATTTGAATTTAATTCATACCATTGTGCAGCAGCAGCATCTCCAGACAAGTTCTAGCACAAGGAAAATGATTACAACAAAGCTCTTCAAATGTTCTGGTGCTCTTCTGACTGTTTTGTGTGTTATAAGATTCATGAAGTGTTTGCCTTCTGGGTCTTCCCATTTGGAGGATTAGGTATTGTGCAGTTTATCCACTCTATCATTGCAGTTCCCTAAGCTTTACAATCCCTTCATTAACACTAAGCTACAGAATACTAGGCATGTCCAATTTCTTTTCAGTAGGAGATCTTTTTGATAATCATTTCAAGTAATAATTCAAACATACTTATGACACCTATTTTTAACTGTGAATGCTGACATACTAAACATATTCTTTAGCTAGAGGGCCCATATCAATAAACTGAGCCTGATCTAGTTTTATGTAACTTCTATCATTACTCCAGACCTTTAAAATCCATCCCCACACATACACCTCAGGCCTCTATTTGAATTAATTATCAAAATGATTAATCATCTTAGTAGTATAACATAATTCCTCTTGGATTACACTTTTTAATTCTACTCAAGGGTGTGTTTCCCCTTGAGTCTGGTTTCATATATAGAGAGGAAACTTTTGGTGGGATTGAGAAGCATTGTACTGTATTTCCTAGCTAATCTTATAATTAGAGCTTCTATTTGAATTTTCCAACATGATCTCAAAGAGTGCTTAAAAGAACATTCTCTTCAAAGCATACTTAGAAAGTTTTAGATAGTTTTTTCTCAGCTGAAGTCACTCAGCTTTATTATGGAGCTCATTAATGTCATTTATCAATTCATCCCGAATTTCTGAGATCCACAAATCAGCAAAATAATTTTCCTTATTTTCCCCCACTAAGTAGGAAGTTCACACAACAGGTCACCAAATCCATTGCCATTCACAGTTGATAGATCAAAATAATCAAAGGCATTTACCCCTTTAAGTTTAAAATACAGTTTCCACCATGGAGTTAACTAATTTATGAGTTTCCAGGATAGAGAGACTGAAGAGTTCTCAGTAACTGAGGGTGCTGAAGAATTGTAAGTTAATGGAAAACTATAAAGCTTATCCCACAGACTTTAAATGTTTAGATCCAGTCCAATACCAACTTCTGTCTTTGGGTGTTTATTGCTGTGAAGATCCAACATAATCTTGGCAACTCTTATAAAATAAATATATTTGGGTCTGGTTTAAAATTTCAAAAGTTCACTCCATTATCACCATGGCAGCAAACATGACAACACACAGACAGACATGGTGATGGAGGAACCAAGAGTTCTATATCTTGGTCTGAGGGCAACCAGGAGGAAATCATCTTCAACTGGCAGGTAGGAATATTTTGGGCTGACTTGATGATATATGATACCACAAAACCCTGTCTATGCAGTCGTATACTTCCTGTAACAAGACTATACTTCCTGCAATGAGACCAAATCTCTTGGTAGTTCCACTTCCCATGGGCTATTTGTATTCACAAGACCTGGATAGCAAAAGCATATCCATCAGTGCTTTTTAAATGTTCAGTAATAAATAAAAATTAAGACTGAGTAATTTCCCTAAAATACAAAATACATAGACTTTTAAGTAAGGCAAGTGGTGCAATCCCACTTGTAAGGGTAAACATGTCCATGGGATGAATAGCATAGAATGGAGTGCAGAAGTAAAAGAGCAGCATTTATGGTGGTAGCAGAAGAGATAGTCTAGGAGAGGATGGCTAGTAATGTTGACCAGTCATTCTTAGGAATACTCCTCATGAAGGCAACACTGCAAATGCTGTGCAGTTTTTAACTGTTTTATGCAATGGACTGATTATTCTAATATTATTGAAAGATGGCCTAAAATGCATAAGGACAGTAACCCACATCCTGATTTCCTTGTCACAGTTCACAGAAATTATGGTTTATGTGTGCATTATGTGATTCCATGCATGCAAGTGTTAGCTCAAGAACAAGTTTAAGAACAATGACTCAAAAGTATTTCCATTAAACCAAATTAATTTATTCCTGGTGAGTACAATAGAGCACACAGTTCAGTTAGTGGTAAGTAAATAGCAAAACACATTTCCAAGACAAGGCTATTGTGGTACATGTAACAGTATTGTATTGTCTTTCCAACTAAAAGTTTAAATAACATCAAACAAGCTGCATATATAAAGAAAATAAAAGATAGCATTTGACAGAAACATTTCATTGCACAGCATTTTAGTGATGTATTTTATATGTTGAGGTTTTTTTAATATATATTTCCTAGTAGCTTCTATTTTAATGAGACTGATTTCTAGCTACTCAGAGTGAAGATTCAGGGCTCAATTAGGGATAAAATACCACAAATACCCAATTGGTATTGCTTGCTCAGTAAAGCATGGCCACATTTCCTGTGACATTTATTTTTCATTTTGGTGCTTTTGGAAGTTTAACTCACACATTCAAATTTACAATCACAAAAGAATTCTCATAAATCACACCTGAAAGCAAGTCTGTTAATTCAATGATAATATAGATTTGAATTTCAGTGTATCATTTTCATTCATCTGGTTGCCATTATGTATGTAGAAAATGATTTTTACATATATCATGGCATCCTGGAGCACTTCATGCTTGGATTGATACCAAGGTATGGTGTCCTCCATGTCATAGAGCATTTTGTTTGATTCATCACAGGAATGATGTTCTACAACATACACTCATTATCTTCTCTATTTTCCTTTTATTGAACATAGACTGTTTCATACTTTATATTCTTACTATCTTTATCCTTACCAAACAATTTCCAAATTCTCTTAGATCCCAATTCATTCAAGTTCACACCTGTGATGGTTTGCATATTGTTGGGCCATTGAGTGGCACTATTAGAGTATGAGGCATTGTTGGAGTAACTGTGACCCAGTTAGCATAGGTGTATCACTGTGGATATGAAATTTAAGACCTTCATCCTCGCTTCTTTGAAGTTGATATTTTGCTAGCAGCCTTCAAATGGAGATGTAGAACTCTCAGTTCCTCAGGAACTATGCCTGCCTGGATGTTACCATGCTCCCACCTTAATTATAATGGACTGAACAGCTGATCCTGTAAGCCAGCCCCAATCAAATGTTGTCCTTATAAGAGTTGCCTTGGTCATGCAGTAGAAGCCTACCTAAGACAGAATTTGGTACCATGAGTGGGGTATGTTTAAGATAGGCCTGACCATGCTTTTGTTTGAAAGAATATGGATTTTGGGATTTTGGTTGTGGAAAGTTGTAGAATCTTTTAAGTGTGCCTTAATGGGCTATCTTAGGAGGAATATGGAAGACTTTGTTGTTAAGACTAATTTGAACTATGCAGAACTGGCCCAAGAGGTTTGAGTGGAGGAAAATTTCAGTATGTGGTGTAGACTCTGTCTTTGAAGTAATATTGGTGAAGAACATGGGTGTCATTGTGTAATCTCTCTGCCTGAGACTAAGGTTCAGTTTAATTGCTTTGAAAAAGGAAGTCTCAGAAGAGCCTGGTATAAATTCAGTTGTGTGGTTACTAAAGTCCACTATTATGAAGAACAATTTAATGAAAAGGAGCAATCTGAGAAAGGGCAAATACTAAATTTATGGTTCAAGTACCATCAAAAAAAAATGGACACCAGAATGTAGATGGAGTTGAATCCTCAGTTCTAGGACCTAACAGATTATGAGTGTGGGATATAGAAGTAAGATAAGACCCAGCTACATTTAGGTCCAGACATGGTGGTACACTTCTTTAATGCCAAGAGGCAAAGCCATGCAGATCTCTGAGATCAAGAAGAACATAAAACACAGCAAGTTCTAGGTGACAAAATGTTAAATTCAGGCTTGGTGGACCACATCATTAATCCCAGTGCTTAGGAGATAGGCATGTAGATCTTTGAGTTCAAAGTGAGTGTACAGAGCAAGTTCTATAATACTCAAGGTTAGGCAGTTAATGAAATGTAGAAAAGAATACTGGTGATAATTTAATAGAAAAAGGGACCCAAGTTTGAGCTCCTGCAAGGAGCAAAACTTAGCAGCTCCCATATGATTCTGGCTTTATAGTGACAAATAGAAGGGACAACTGGGACAATTGATGCTGGTTAGCTGGAACAAAAAATTAGTAGTGATTTAGAAGAGACCAGCATCATGAAGGTGAAATCTTCTGGGAAGTTTTTTTTCTGAAAGCACAACAAAGCTATGTTCCAGAGATAGCCAAGGTTGCACATCATGCTGCACCAGTACTTTGTATCCTGTAAGAGTCATTCTGGAGTGATTTAATAAAGGATTGAATAGCTCAGATAAAGTGCATATTAAAGCAAAAACTTACTAGAGATAAGAGATATCAAGGGACATCACCTTCATGAGTTCACCAAATGAAAGTACTTCCAAACACATGGGATAAAGAAAATAGAGCCAAAATATGAACTAAGCAAATCTGTGTATTGATGCTACCACAGCTCTCTAGGTATCTCCTATAACTAGACACAAAATCATCAAGAACACAGAAGAACTGCAGCACCAACAGAACTCCTGACATGTGTGGATCACAGTGAGATATAACAGCAGATCATATTATATTTCAGCTACATTGAAACATTGGATAATTTAGGCAGTAGGGCACAAAAAGTGGCAAAGCACATCTGCTGAAGTAGTTGAAGGCTCCTGGAAAAAAAAACAAAACAAACAAACTCATTTCTTGAATGAGGACAATAACTTTCCAAATTCATGACTACTAGAAATCTGTTGTGTGTTTGGCATTCTCAGAAACATCTGGTTCTTGCTGCAACTTTCTTGCTGAGGTTCTTCCAGTGCCTTGCTGTATAAGGAATGAGGGTTTCCATTTTTTTCTGTCACCAAATCCTGCCCACCAGGCTTTCTGGGATGCTTACAGTGCCACTGCTTTGTCAGTGGCCACAAGTTATTTTTTTAGATTTTTTAAATTTTCATTCCAACAACAGCTCATATGGAACTGGTCTTGTAAGTATGATTGCTTATGTCCATGACTCAGGCAAGCAGAAAAAAAAACACTAATGGGTGTATCATGCTTTCTTTGGCTGGGATATGTCAGAATGGAAGCATTAGTTATAAGAGGAGTAAATTTGGGAGAGGGGTCAATACAGATTGAGTGAACAACTCCTGGGACAGATGATTGCACACACTTTCACCTGTGGAACATGGTGCTTTGCAACTATGCTCACAGCATGGCAAGGGCTTCAAACATGTGTAATAAAAGAAACACTTTTCCATTTTTCTGACAAATTTTTCTGATCTCACATTCCTTATGTGTTTGAGTAATTACTCTCAGGAATTATGTGTTTGAGGAATTACTTTGGTAATACAGTTTCATTTAATAATCTCTTCTTGCTGTTTTCTATGGAATCCACTGCATGAGTTACAAGGTTCTGATATTATATTTCCTAATTTTGTTTGCATATTTGTTGTTATAAGATTCCATTAGTTAATATTCTTAATTTTGTCCATGCATTTGCCTATCTTATTTTTTGATTATCAAGTGTTGCTGTGAACAATGACACCAAAGTTTCAGTGCAGGGCTCTATTTCAGTATTCTGGGTTACAAACTTAGGAGTAAGTAGAATTTCTGGTTCATAAATCTGTAGTTATCCCATGTTCCTATGCTCCCCCACATATTCAGGATGGGTGTTAGTGGACTTGAATTTTTTTCTCAGTATCTCCCCTTCACTCAGGGAGCCTTTCCTCAGAAATCAGTGATATCTGAATCCGTGAATCTGGCTCTGCTTCAGAGAGCTCCAAGTCTAGGGCACTGCTTGATTCAGTGAGATCTCCAATAGATTCTGGAATGAAGTCTGTCCTGGAATCTGTGAAATATTTATTTAATATGCCACTTTTCTCTTGTTATATAGTTTGCAATAAGACTTGTACTAAAAAGCCATGTTGTATTTATCAAGAGGAATAGGATACTATCAGAACCCCTTTCAAATGAAGGGAATATTCATGTGTTCTCTGTGCCCAGCAGTATTTTTTTCTTTAGTTGTATGTTTTTAAGAATGATAACTAGCCTTCTCCACAAGTCTTCTTGTCTCCTAGACTTTCCTTGTTACAAGGCACTATGTCTCTCATTTTTAGAAATTGAAATGAAGGATAAATGGAAAAGAGAGGATAGAAAGAAGGTTCAGGAGTTAAAACAATTGCTTGCATTTTGAGAGGACTGGAGTTTACTTCCCAGTACCTACATCAGGTGGTCTACACCTGTCTGTAATTGCAGCTCCTCATGATCTAATTGATATGGACACAGCAAAGAACCACAGCTATGCACCTGTACTGCTCCCTCTAACATACACAGAGAGTCAAAATTAAATAAATAATCTTTTTAATTTAAAAGAAAAAAATATGAAAAATCTCCAAGGAACTCACCAGGCCAGAGGAATACCCTGACCTCCGTAGGCATCATTAAAGCTGTCTTAAGTTTCTTTCCACACTGAACTATCTGTAATTCCTTGTTAGAGAACACTGTTAAGTAAAACTAAGGGAAACAATTTTATTAGTTTTGTTTGTTAGCTTTGGTTTTGGTTTTGTTTTGTGTTTGTTTTTGTTTTTTTTGTTTTTTGTTTTGGTTTTTCAAGACAAGGTTTCTCTGAATAGCCTGGGCTGTCCTAGAACACATTCTGTGGACTATGCTGGACTCAAACTCAGAAATCCACCTGCCTCTACCTACCAAGTGCAGGGATTAAAGGAGTGTGCCACCACTGCCCATCAGGAAACAACTTTAAATACAGAATGTATCATAGGAGTTTCTAGGCAAGGCTTTCTTATGCAGGACTTGTTGGAGTTTCTTTAGTTGTCAGGTCCTGTATTGTCCCTCAATCCATTTCCATCATAGGCTTGTGCTCTTCAAACATCTCTCCATTCTTTAAGGAATTAGAGCTGAAGGCATGCCTACTTCTCCATCACACTTTGAGCATATTCTCAGAGGATATGTTTTTGACCTTAAAGACAAAGTTCCAGAAGTGGAAGCCAACCCTGACAAAACACTTGCAGCAAGTCAAGGCAGGGACATACCAGGTGCTTTTCTGTCCAGGGACACTTTCTTCCCTGATAGCTGAGATGGCTTAGAGTCAGCAGCTATTTGACAGTCAAAGTGACTTTAAAGTATTTTCTCTGTCTGTAAAGTGGTAGCTTTTGCAGTTCCTTTGTAGTCTGTATTTAGCTTTAATGAGAAAAACATCATTTTATGACTGGCTCTGAGGTCATCTCCTAAAATTTCTGTATGGATGCATTTCCATGAGACTACCAGTGTTAAGATATGGAAGGAGACACAGGACACAGCTCTTATGTGCTCTTGCTGTACCTATGGGACTTTGGGAAATAATTAAATGTTTCACAGATTCCAGGTTACTTTAGACTTGCATTTGCATTTTACTATTAACTTCAACATTAAGATGGGATTAATTTTTAGATTATCATTTCTGTCCATGGTTTATTTGATACTGCATGTGTGATCATTTTTATAATATAGAACGCTCAGGATTTTTACTTGGCTCTGTAGGATTTTTAGTTCAATGGAACAAGGATGTGAGAACGCAGAGTCTTTGATGATGACAGCCAAGCAATATAGGCATATCTGAATTGTATTTTATCTGTTCACACAGCAAATGGAACTAAAGCTAGATTTGGCTTTGAGCAGAATTTAGTCCTATTTCATAATGAAAAATAAGCATACAGTAAAGTCTTATCATTAAGGGAATTTTAAAATATTAATGGGCTTTTTTATTTGTTTGTTTTTTCACCCTCGAGGAAACTTTCATGTGAGTTTACTTAACTTAAAAAATATCAGAGACAAAACCATTTAGCATTATAATCGCTGCTGAATAATGCATACCTCTGGAAGTTAGCATTAGAGCATAAAGTTACATTGTTTCTCATCAATGTCAGTAGAAAATTATGTCTTATCAATATCAATTATCAATATGTCCCTTGGAGTGTCTTCAATTATGTCTTTCTCCTCTTGTTCTCCAGCATGGAAATAAAAAGCAGCTTAAAATGAAAAGCTAAAATATAAGGAAATTGTCTGAATTTGCATCTCTAACAGCATTAGCTACTCCAATGTACTTTCTTTGAAATGGAGCAGTTAAAAATGACTGTTTATGCCAGACGGTGGTGGCACACACCTTTAATCCCAGCACTTGGGAGGCAGAGGCAAGTGGATTTCTGAGTACCAGAACACTCAGTGCTACACAGAGAAACCCTGTCTCAAAAAATAAAAACAAAACAAAACAAAACAAAAACAAACATACCAAAAAAGACTGTTTATTTTGTGTTAGCACCTCACTGTAACTTTCTAAAACTGATTTTTGAGAGAAGTGACATTTGATGCCTACACTCAGGTAGATAAGTGCTGCAAACTCCATTGAACCAGATTAAGAAACCAATTAGATTTTAGGGTATTTCTTTAGATAATTATGGCAGAGTTCCTTTCCAACTTCTTGTTTTTAATGATGTTGTGGTAGAGTGATAGTTATAGCAAGGACAGTCAGTTGAAGGAAATAATGCAATGTATCCTATTCCAAAGTTTTCCCTCATGCAAGGCTCAGGGAAAAGTAAAGAAGAAGGTGGGAAAGATCTTGAGAGTCAAAGGATGAGGAAACTGCCGGTGAACATAATTCTTCTAGAAAGAGATTAGGGAGATGATGATGTCTTATGAATATGACGCACAAAATATGATCTGAAGAAGGATCCCTGCACTGTGCAGGCCAGCATGGAAGGGAGAAAGCTTGCAGAGCTTCCAGCCTACACAATCATTTATAGAAAACTGTAATTCTGAGAATTGAAGAGGTTGTCATATCTAGGAAGGGGACAAATAATGGCCAGGTAGTTTGAAATAATGATCCATAAGCACATAATGCATGCAATTTTACATGGCCTCTATAGTTTATACTCCAAAATGCATATGTATATACAAGTACATATATGTATTCAGTAAGCATTAATGAAATAAGAGGCCATGTGCATTTTAGGAGTGTAGGGATGAGGTACAAGTGGTGTTTGGGAGACACAAAATATAAATAAATTAAATTATACCATCAAAATAAACTAAAAATTAACTACAAAATGTCAGTTAAAAATTAAAAGAACAAATTATACTTTGAGAGAAAATGACACTGACCTATAACAAGAGATGTTCAGAAATAATAATGTGTGTGTGTTTATATGTATGCCTTTGTGTATGTAATATTAATCCAAATAACACTTAGTTACTCCTATTTTGATAATATTTTATGAGATAATTCATCTAAAGTGATTTATATATTCACAGATTTCACTGAACTTATTGTGATAAAGGTCTTGTGTGTGATTTTTTTTTTACTACCAATTTTTCTCACTGAATGAAACACATGCATTTCATAATGACATGGTCTTTTTTCCTATAAAGTTTAAGAGCCTTATATAGTAGATGTGATCTGAACTCCATAGTCCTTTTAATATGCTGTATCTTCTTAGTATGTCATCTGATATTCTGAATATACTCATAGCACATTATAAAGCTATTATAAAACCTCTGTCCTCTGTGGTGGCCATCAACAATAAGCAATGCTGAAACTATGCTCCACACACTAGAACCTTCAATCTCATGTCTCTTTTCAAATTAGTGTCTTCTATGGAATCAGTAATCTGTGATGTTCCAAATCCCAACCAGGGCAATTTAACATTTTGCTGATGTCTTAGATTCTCTTGCTGTAACAAAACACCATGTTCAAAGGAACCATGTCAGACAAGACTTATTTCCCTATGTACCTTGGTTACCGTTAATTGAATGAAGTCCAGACGAGAATTTAGACACAATCATTAAATGACAGCACATGGAATGACGCTGATTACTGGTTTCATGTCCGTGCTCTCTACAGTCCTCTTTCTTATGGCTCATAGAACAATTTGCCAAGAGGTGGCACTGTCAAAAGCAATAGGGTCACCTTATTTTAAACATTAATTAGAAATATGGCTTACACACCTACCTACAGGTCAAAGTGATGGTAGCCATTCATCAACTGATCATCCCTATTCCCAATGTTTAGTTTTGTGTACACGGGACTGAGACATGTTTCCACTAAAACTTAGTAATTGGCATTACCTTAGGCAGTGTTGTACTGCCTTACATTGTAAGTACTAATTTTGTACATTATTTAAAATTTTACATGATTTAGTAGTACTTTTGTTAAGACAAAGCAAAAAATATGTTGAATATCATCTAATATTTTAAAACCACTAAAGATTCAATTAAGCAATTTATTTTTGTATTTCTGTAGAAAACTTTAATGTGGTCTAACTAAAATAACACAAAACTTTGGGGCAAAGATACAGCCTAGCAAACCTTCCCTAGAAGCCAAGATGGAGAAAATTTCTATAGCCACCATGACCTTTCCTGTGCTGCTGTGGTAGACAGGGAAGAAGGTGAAACAGACACTGCAGAACATCAGCATGCTGAATGGTAGGAACTTGGCTTCATTGAATCTGTCAGGAAGGTTTCTAGGCAAGAAAACCACAGTGAAGCTCCCCAGAGACAAGGAGCACAAATATCCCAGAACAAAGTGGAAGGCAAAGAGTGAGCTTTTGTTGCAAATAATGATGGTCTTCCCAGGTTCAGATTGTATATCTTTGTCAATAAATGGAGGAGATGTTCCCAACCAGATTCCACTTGTGGTCACAAGTTGGATTAGGGTACAAATGGGAATGACCATGTTAGGTGTCCCTGACACCAGCTTCCCTATCATCCTTTCCCTGGA
>JADRCD010202360.1:0-28845 GCA_019843815.1 Montemys delectorum | reverse complement strand
TTCTTTCTTTCTTTCTTTCTTCCTTCCTTCCTTCCTTCCTTCCTTTCTTTCTTTCTTTCTTTCTTTCTTTCTTTCTTTCTTTCTTTCTTTCTTTTTTTTAGACAGGGTTTCTCTGTATAGCCCTGGCTGTCCTGGAACTCACTCTGTAGACCAGGCTGGCCTCGAACTCAGAAATCTGCCTGCTTCTGACTCCCAAGTGCTGGGATTAAAGGTGTGGGCCATCACCATCCAGTTGTTAACTCTTTTCTACTCATGGGATACAAGCGTCAGAAAGAGCAGTGGGAAGGGATGCCACAAACAGTATCATATTTGAGATGTCTACCCAGCATGCTGTGTCTTCTCCAATGTGTCCAAGGCACTTCCTCAAATCCATGAGTAGGAGGGTCGAAGGAATAGACAATTGTGAATGGCTCTCACCAAACAGACCCATAAGAATGAATCCAAGCTCCTTTCCCTAGTTCATGGTGACATTCATGTTATATTAAGTGCACATCAACACACTTAGTCTCAGGTACATTATCAAATGCCCACAAGAACACAAAAGGGGCGCTTTTCAGCTCAACTGGAAACAATTGAGACCACAGCACCTCATTGACCAAACATTTCCACAGTTCAGACACTTAATTATGTAGTTGTGTGAACACTCATCCTATGGCTACGATTATGCAAATAGTTTATGGTTCACCATGGCACAGGCACAGGGAGATGCAGAAACTCACACCATCCTAGGTCCTACTTTTGTGTGAGTGGAATGATGATGTTTGGTACACTAGCCTGTCTGAGCTTAATACTTGAAAAATATAAATCCAAGCTTGTCCTTAAGAAAGTAGAGCCATAATTTAGTAAAAAGTTCAAATGTAAAGCCTGTTTAAGAAAAAACAAAGTAGAAAATTATAAACAAAATTAAAAGAGAAAAAGAAAAAAATTAAAGTTCGGTTCTTCCAAACTTTGAAGGTTAATGAATAGAGAAAGAATATGATAATTTGTCTGTTTCCTAGAAAATTGTGATTACAGTTCAGAGTCTAAATAGATTACTTTGTGTACTAAGTATATTTTGTGTACTAGATAATAAGGTTATAGCAATGATTGTGAGAGGTAAAAATCCAGCCTTCATTTTAACCCCTCCCAAGTCTATCTCTATCCTCTCACAGAAACTCGCAGGCAAGATTCCTGAGTTCCTTAAAAAGCACACCTGAAATGCAGTTGGCAGTGGCATCCTCACATAAGAGAACTCACAGAGCCCAAGGATTCTTGAGACTTCTTCATATCGCTGTGTCTTCAAGGTTGTCAGCACATCATGGTTTGAGTCAGAACATTCTTCTTATGTAAATTTTTGTTTTGAATGGCTGTGTTTGAGGAAAACTCAATGGAGGTGAGAAAGACAAAACTTTCTTCCCTGATCCAAAAGGGACTTCAGTTACCTCCCACCCTGGGGGTGATAAGCTATAGAGTAGATTTATAGTTTCCAGTGACTGTGAATGGGACAGAGTAGGAAACTAATTATTTTACTGTGGGAAAGGAGACCAAGAGTTCTCTTATATGACATGTCCAGAAAAAGCAAATCTTGAGAGGAGACGTATGGCTGTTTCCTGCTGGGGCAGCAGCTAATGGCCATAGCTGAAGGGTGTGATCTCCTCTGAGTTGCCAAAAATGCCTCAAGGTCATGACAGTGTAGCCTGCATGTTTGTGACTATACTGAAAACCACTGACTTCACACTTCATCCATAATCTTTAGCACTTAAAAAATATGAACTGTTTCAAACATACAGAGCTATATGTATATGAAATTTTTGTGGTAGAAATAAATCAGTCACCTGCTTAATATAAATTTCACACACACATACACACACACAGAAGAAGAAAGAAGAGAAGAAGAAGGAGAAGAAGAAGAGGAAGAAGAGGGAGAAAGGGAAGGAGGAAGGAGAAGAGGGAGGAGGAGGAGGGGGAGAAGCCGCTGTCATACGTGAAGAGGTCAGAGCATGCTCAGAGGCAACTGATGTGAGTAGACAACTCATGCAGAGAGCACACATGTCGGATAGACATATAGTACACATGTCAGAGATGAGTGGCTGCTTGGTCTCATTCAAAATAAAATGAATGCTGATTAAACTGAAAATACCATATGGTGGTTTCTACAGTTCTAGATTTCAGAAAAAAATAAATGTAAATGATTTTATCTATTGATCTCATTGTGAAAAAATTCATCCTAAAAGTCGTGCGCATAGAGTTCCAAGGCACATATTAAAGAAAATTTCATTTGTTTTATAAGATAATGATGAGTCTATTTTAAAATATTAGAAAATTAAATGTTATAAGCAGAACATACAATAAAATGTATAATAACCTACAAAAACACAAAAGGAGTTTTATGGAGGTCATAAAACATAAACAGTAAGATGATGAATATTAAAATGTCACCTTCCTCCAAATTATATTTCTCATTTGATGATGTCATTTCTAATAGTATTTCAGGAGTACTTTTTAAGGAACTCAGGAATCTTAGGATCTTTTTTGAGAGAATAAGGATAGGTTGGGAAGGGATTAAAATGAAGGCTGGATTTTGCTTTCTTGCAGTCATTGCTCAGCATTAGACCCTTGCTCACATCTGGCATGTAGGCCACACTTAGCCAGTATCTAGATAATGAAAAAAGCATGCAAATGCAGGCCATGGGATGCAGGAGTGAACATGCTCAGGGAGGATGTCAGTGTGCCTGGGGTTGGAATATAGCAATGAGCTGCTCGGTTCCTGGTCCATGAGACATTCCCAAAAGGAAAGGAAAGCTGGCCCAAGATGGAGATCTTAACTATCACACACAGTATCAAAAAAAAAAAAAAAAAAAAGAAGGTCCAACTGTGGTAGGAACCCATAAGACAGAGCATGAAGCACTGGGACTATTTTGTTCAGTAGTGGAAGGGGAATTACGAACAAGACTTTCTTCAGGTTGATGGGACACCACCACTGCTTTATGGATATAAAAATGACAACCTTCACCAACTTGAAATAAACATTTACCTTAATGATTTATGAAGGTTTGTTGCATGGGTAGCCATAGGTACTGAACTTGGTAGAAAAGAAGTGAGAAATAGCCTTGAACACATTGGCACAAGAGAAGACTATCTGTGCAGAATGCTATTAGCAAAGCCATTAAGATTAACAATTAATAATGAGACCTTATAAAACTGAAAACTTTCTGTAAGGCAAAGGATGCTGTCATTGAGACAATGTGGCAGCCTACAGAATAAATGGGAAAAGGTTTTAAGCAACTCTATATCTGATAGAGAACTAATATATAAATTATATAAAGGAGTTAAGAAACTAGATACCAAACCAAACCAAACAAGACCAAATTACACACACACACACACACACACACACACACATGCACACACACACACATGCACAAATGGAGTGAGGATCTAAACAGGCAATTCTCAACAGAGGAAGCTCATATGGCTGAGAAACAAAGATATGTTCTGCATTCTTAGCCATCAAAAAATGCAAGTTAAAACTATTTGGAGAATCTTTCTTACACCTGTTAGAATGGCTAAGATCATAAATGCAAGTGACAGTTTATGGTGGTGAGGCTATAGGCTATGGAGCAGGGGAACAGTCCTCTATTGCTTATGGCTAGTCTTTGGAGAGTTGAGAATTGGTCTACCTCAAGATTCAGCTATACCACTCATGAGTATATACTTCAAACTCCTATAACCAGATTTGCTCAACTATGTTCATTGCTGCTATATTCATGCTCTATTCATGATAGCCAGAAACTAGAAACAATCTAGATGCTCCCCAACAGATGGATGGATGAAGAAAATGTGGTTCATCCACACAATGGAGTATTACTCAGTTGTTAAATAAAAGGACATTGTGAAATTTTCAGGCAAATGGGTGAAGCTAGGAAAATATCCTGAGTTAGGCTAACTCAGAAGCAGAAGGATAAATGTGGTATGTATTCACTTAAATGTGGATATTAGCTGTTAAGTAAATGATAACCAAGTCATAATCCATAAGTTCATGGGGGAAGGACTAGATGGAATGCAAGGTTTTCTAAGGGAGGGAGTGATTAGATGGATGGACTGGGGATGGAGGAGTGGAAACAGGAGGATCAGGTTGAGAGCATGAGGAGATGTAGGGCTAAGGGAGGAAGTGTGGGGAGAGCCAGCTAGAATTGAAGGGTGTTTGAGGGGCTGTACAGAAGTTTAGTGCAGTGTGAAATTCCTAAATCCTGGTGCAGTGAAAACAGTTCTAAATTAGGACTGAAGACTATTCTAATGAAGTCTATGAATAATGAGGGAGACTGGAAATGGAGTCCCAACTGGCCACATCTCTTGTACCTAAAAACTGAGTCTTGGAAAACAAAGCCCTCTAAATCAACTGATCAAAACTCATATGAACCCAAAGAGACCAAATCCGCAAGCACAGGGCCAACCTGGGTCTGTACTAGGTCCTCTGCATATATATTTTATCTTTGAGTTTAGTATTTTTGTGGGGCTCCTGAGCACGTGAATAATGGCACTGTAAATCAAGTGCCTTCTCTTAGGGCTCTTTTTCTTCTGTTTGTTTTCCTTGTCCCATCAAAAATAAATGATGAGCCCAGAAAAAAAAAAAAGACATTAGTTAGACCCAGGGCATTTCCTTTATGATTGCTCCTTCTTATCAATGCCCTACTAAGAAGCACTTCACCAGCCTTCCTTATACTAGGCTTCTGTTTCTCACCTCCAGATTAATTGTACAATGCTAGTTCTACCTGGCAAAAATGCCACCTTTGGAGTGAAATTCAAGTGTTTGGATGAAACCTGCAATGAGTAGTTAGGCCAGCCGCTATTAGCAGGGTATATTTAGAAGATACTGTATTCAGCCTCCCTTGGATTTATAGCAGATAAAGCATTATCTAAATGAGCAGACAAAAAAATAAAGTGAAAGTCTATGACATGACTAACCGTAAAATACCGTAAAACAAATAAATTAATTCAATCGCTTGCTCCAAGTGACATTTCCGGAGCATCGCTTTTGGCTAATGTCTTTTTGAAAGAAGGATTGCCTGGCTGTGCAGGAAGGAAAGCATTTTAGAAACCATTCCTTGATAATTGTCACTGATACACTTCCAATTTACAAAATGCTCTGCCTGGGAATGAAGAATGCCCTTTACTGTGGGGTGGGTGGCAGGAGGGTTTGATTGGGGCCATATTTTCTGCTAGGGTGAAAGTATCTGAACTACTTCTAACTGTAAGGAACATAGAGTGTGGGAGGCAGTGGGAAATGGGGAGCATATGTGGGCGAGTCCCAGGATGTTTAAGTTGTCTGATCACAAAGAATAACATGGTGTTTCCTGTCAATGGCAGTAGGGTTATCAATGCTTCATGCCGGTTGCAGGATAGGATAAGGTACTTGGTTCTCTGTAATGTGAGCTCACCATTGAGCTTGCATCAGATAATTTGCACTCAACTCTGGCTGGGAAGCATTAGAAAGAACAGACTATTCTGATGAGGTGTGAGGTATGCAGCAGAATGAGTGGATGTGCCCATTGTCCTCTTGGGCAAGCCTGCAGTAGGAGGGGTCCAGGTTTAAGAAAGGCAAAGTGTCATGGTGTGTCCTGCAGAAATGGGAGGCCAACATTCCTGGCCTCTCTAAGAGAAAAGGGAGAGATGGCAGGACACACAGAAGGCATGAGGCGGCTTCATTTGACTTCACAGCCTAAGTTAGTAAATATGAGGGTGGTTGGCCAGCAGGAGTATTTTAGCAGTTTTCTTCTGTTTGAGTCTTCCAGGGGAGCCTTCCATATTGGAGAATTAGCAGAATACATATTGACAATATTTATTTCTGCTGATCTTATGGAGTATCTTTTCTGCTACCCACACTGTTCTGGATTCTGTAACTATGGCTGTAATGATGAACAGAGCCAAAGAAAGGCTTAATCTTCTTGCTCTTTCTTGGGATGGCAATAGACAGAAGTCAGTTTCAGAAAGTAATAAACAAGAGTGAAGTGTAAAGGGAAGTTACAGCCCTGCAAATTACACACACACACACACACACACACACACACACACACACGTATATATACATATACACATATGCATATATGTGTATGTATATATATGTATATATGTATGTTTATGGATACACACATACATATATACATCATATATACAAACACATATACAATATGTGAACATGATAAGAATAGAAACTGAGATCAAATGGGTTGCTCAATGTGTCAGATATCACTTGGAGAGTGAAGAGTGAGAACCAACAACCATTTTCAGCCAAGAAAGCAGTGTGGGAAGAGAACACAGAGAAGGAAAAGCAGACATTGGAGAGATGAGAGGCCTATATGACAGGTAAGTAGCAGCAAAGAGCTCTGGGAAGGCTGACCATGTCCACAGGAGCCATAACACAGAAAGTAACTAGCCTGGGCAGGGACGAGACTTATCTTCTAAGGACAATAGGAACACTGGAAAGTTCAAAGTAGAATGGGCAAAATGACCTAAGATGTTGATCCCTCCCAATCTCCACTGTGAAGATGGAGTCTTCCATGGACAACTGGAGGGTGTGAGAACAGTTGAAAATGCATTGGTTTGCTGTGGTAGCAAATGGCCTCAGCTCAAAAACACAAGCAACGTGTCACCTCACATGGCTGTAGTCAGAGACCTGACGCCCAAACTCAAGCTTCAGTGAAGGAGCCCTAGTTACAGAGGCTTCTTCTCATGCTGTGGGAGCCAACACGAGAACCTCACTTCAAAAGCTAATGGAAAACGAATTTGCACATTCCATGTTCTGTATGTGACTCTGTAGCAATAACTTAGGCTTCAAACACTATGCCAGTGATACGGTAAAGTGGGAGAGATTCAGCGCAGCAGAGATGGCTGTGTTATCAAGACTGAACTGAGGCTTGGGTATGAGTCCAACTTCCTACCAAATGCCACATGGTGCTTTGCGATTAATCTTTGTCACATGGGTGGAGAGAGATGTGGGTCATTTGAAAAGGAGAGGTTGCATATAGCTATCTCCTGAGAGGTTCTTACAATACCTGACTAATACAGAGGTAGAGGCTCACAGCCATTCATTGAACTGAGTACACTGTCCCCAATGAAGGAGTTAGAGAAAGGTTCTATGGAGCTGAAGGGTTTGCAGCCCCTTAGGACAAACAACAATTACTAACTAGTACCCTCAGAGCTCCCAGGGACCCAACCACCAATCAAGGACTATACAGGGTGGGACTGAATGTTCTGGCACCATGTGTATAGTAGAGGACTGCAAATTTGATCATCAGTAGGAGGAAAGGACCTAGGCCCTGTGAAGGTTCTGTGCCCCAGTGTAGGGGAATGCCAGGGCCAATAAGTGGGAGAGGGTGGGGTGGCAGGCATGGGGAGGGGGGAAGCAAAAGAAGTTTGTTCTTGTTGTTTTTGTTTGTTTGTTTGTTTGTTTGTTTTTTGGAGGGGAACCTGGGAAAGGGAAAATTTACATGTAAATAAAGAAATTATCTAAAAAAAAAAAAAAAAAAAAAAAAAAAAAAAATTAAAAAAAAAAAAAAAAAAAAAAAAAAGAAAAGGAGAGGTTGTTAGGAACCTCTCAAGGGCCTCGGGGACTCATTTGCATTAGAATAAACAATAACACAGTGTTGGCACAAAGTCTATTTAAACATTCCGCCATGATATTTCTCTAAACTGAAGGAAGGTGTAATAGACTTCTCAAATTCCTAAGGAAATAAATGCCTTTGCTTTCTAACTAATGCATGATGAAGTTCCACCAGCAAACAGGGCACAGAGTAGTCTCTGTCCCCAGCTTAAGTGGAATACAGTCACATGACCCAGAGATAGTGTTCCCAGGAAATCATACATGTTCCTTTTCATGAAAATTGTAATTCATATAATCTTTAGTGCATATGTGTAAATATATATATACACACACAGACATATATGTGTATGTATATATATAATTTGTGTGTATATACATACACAATATATATACATATACATATATATATATATATATATATATATATATATATATATATATACACACACATACACAAATGCTGAAACTTGTGGTAAATAAGAGCTTTCATTTTCTAAGCTATTTTCTAGACTAGCTTTTGCTTTTAGAAGACAGTTTAGTGTCAATGTGTTATTATGCAGGATCTGCTGAAGGCGCCAGTCTTCTTTCTTATGACTGTACCTCCTTGGGGCTCCAATGTTCCTGGAAGGGAGAGGTCACATTGGGTTGTAGCCCTTCAGGGATGATTAACTGTGTTTGGCAAAGACAAAGGTTGACATGAAGCTGCTGTGTTAAACACAGCACATCCTCTGACTGTCCCTTTCTTCTCTGGCAAGGATCCATCACAGCTTGTTACTTTAGATGCTGAGATCTCAGTTTTACATTATTACATATTTCTGTTTATCACACACATGATTAAAAATATAAATGTCTTTAACATTTCTGTTGATTAGAAGCAATGTAATATATCTGCAGTGCTGAGAGGGTCAAAAATTCTGAGGCAGAAAAGTTGGTTGGTTTGATCACTGTCTGGAGAGCCAACCATGAAAGGCAAGCTAGTATACAGGGAAAGAAATGAAGCTCCTGTAACTGAAGAATATTGGTTCCTATATTCATTTTTGTGGTAGTAGAAATATTTTCATTAACTCTTTCAGAATTTCATACAATATATTTTAATCATATTCAGCCTTGCTGCAGCCCTTGTTCTTTCAAGATCTAACCCCACCCTCTAGACAATGCCTTAATTTATATTATCTTTGTTTCTTGAATTTAACAACTTATTAACTCCAATTTGTGCTATCCATTCACTTCTGGGCATTGGGCCACCCATGGCAGTGTGGTCAACCTACCAGGGGTCACAATTTCTATTTTTTTTTTTTTTTTTTTTTGTTTTTGGAGACAGGGTTTCTCTGTGTAGCCCTGGCTGTCCTGGAACTCACTCTGTAGACCAGGCTGGCCTCAAACTCAGAAATCCTCCTGTCTCTGCCTCCCAAGTGCTGGGATTATAGGCGTGTGCCACCACCGCCCAGCCAGGGTCCACAATGTCAAAGAAAAATAACCCTTTCTTCCTGGAAGCCATCAGCTGTCCATAG
The DNA here is from genome assembly GCA_019843815.1 of Montemys delectorum. Lineage (NCBI taxonomy): Eukaryota > Metazoa > Chordata > Mammalia > Rodentia > Muridae > Montemys > Montemys delectorum. The sequence goes on along the minus strand of JADRCD010202360.1, from coordinate 19,755 downwards.
TACCACTGTCAGGGTTAGGGGTTCACAAGGGTCTCTGCCCTTCATGTTTACCAGTTTGATCTTGTGAGCATAAGCACATGTGAGTTCATGACTGCTGTGGTCCTGTCAAGTGCAGAAGATAGTGTTTTGTTCCAGTCATATTGCCCTCTGACCTCTGGTTCTTATCATCTTTTGAACCCCTCTTCCATGATGGTCCTGAAGCTTGGGGAATGGGTTGCAAGCCATCCACTGATGTTGCTGAACCATCCACTGATACTTGTACTTGAACCAGTTTTGAATTTCTGTGTTGGCCATTGTCCACTGCACAAGGAAGTGTCTCTGAGGAGATCTGAGAGCTGCCCTAATCTATGGGGGGGGGGAGGATAAACTCAGAAGGATAGTACTGTGTCCACTTAGCAGGAAAAGAGGAGTAGGTTCACCCTGGGATCTCAGCCACGTTTGCTGCACCACCCACGTGCTTCCTCCAAAGGAACAGATGTTAGGATGTAACCAGCCACTTTATGTTTGGAGTTAGCACCTATACTTAAAAGTATGCCCATTTTAAAAGACAAGCAATGGAGAAAGGTACTAAAAACTTAGTTTCAAATCAAATTATAATTTTATGGAACATTCCAGTTAAGTGGAATCTTCTTCACCTCTTAATAGTCACAAAATTTTGTAATGGATTAAAACATCATCCAGTATAAGCAAAAATGATAGTTTTCAATCAGCAAAGAGAGGTTGATTTTTAAAAATTAATATAAGCCTACTTTGAAAATATTATAGAAATATAATTTGTTATTAATGTTTTTCCTACTATAAGCACCTTTATATCCAGCATCATGATGCATGTAGCCTATTTTTTGCTCTGGATAAATGTCTGCAAATCAGCAAGTAGGGAAAAAACTATGCACATATTAAAATTTTTGATTAAAATTTGTGAATTATTTCCAGGAATGTATCTACTAATTGGGATTTCTCTAAATATTACTTTCAGTTGGAAACATATACTAATCCTTCTTATTCACATGCTACAATTAGTTCTACAGTAGCAAAGGCACTGGTCAAATGTTTAATATTTATCAGTTTCACAGTATGTCATGAAAGTGCTTCATAGAAATAATTGTTTTTACCCCATTGGTTGCCAGTTTTTCTGGGTTGTAGTCCCACTCACCTCCAAAGAGGCATGCAAAATAAAAACGAACACTACAGTATGTGGAATATTTTTAAAAAAGAAAAAAACAAAGCTCTTGGTACTCTGCCAACCACCCCAGCATTTACACTGGCACTCTTCATACATGGCTGTGTGGGTATACACGCAAATTTCCCTTCAAACCAATAGTTGCGTAAAGCACCATTTAGTAGAATTTATCTCAAATCTGCAATTCCTTGTAAATATGGATGTAAGTGCTTAAATACTATATATTCACAACACCCTATTTCATTTGTATTTTCTCATGTGTCACATGTGCTATGCTTAAGCAATTATTCTGAAACTCTAGAATAACAATGTATTTGCTATATGGCATTGTCTGACTGATAATCTTTTCAAACTCTTAAAAATAGTTCACAAAATAATTATTTATTAGGCAGCCATTCTAGGCATTAATATCATAATTACTCATCAACACAAGATAGTGTAGCTTTCCTCTTTTATATTCTGTCATAACTAAGTTGTCTTGCATGCCACCGCCAGCTGTTTTCAATTGTATGTATATTCACAATGGCAAAAATATGAAATGGTATAGAACCATTCTTCATTACAGAAATACAAGATTTATATTTGTAATTTTTATTGCTAGACAAATCAGCTGCAGAAATGTTGATCGTTATTTAGTGCTTCATCATTTACTTCAAATGTAAGAAAATTAAAATGGTGGGATTTCTCTATGTGACAATCCAAAGACGGTAACACAGGGAATATTATATGTGTGCATATATAAAATATATAGAACCATCTTTTTAATTTTTAAAATTTTTTTACACATTTGGGTGTTTTGCCTGCATGTTTGTGTACTATGTACAAGCAGTGCACATAGAAGCCATAGGAGGGTGTTGGATCAACTTGAACAGGTGCAATAGAAGATTGTAAGCTACCATATAGGTGCCAGGAATGGAATCTGGGTCCTCTGGAAGATCATTCAATGCCCTTAATGACTGAGCCTTTTCTCCAGGCCCTAGATACATCTTTGAGAAATAATTATCTAATAACTATATCTGGGGACCAAGAGGTGGTTCAGAAAAGGTGCATACTACCAAGGTGGATGATCCCTGGACTTACAAGGTAGAGAGAGTTGGCTACTTAGAAGTTGTTCTCTGACCACCACAGATGTGTCACAGAACATGCATGTTGCCCTTCACAATAAACAAATATAATAGATACAGATATATTTTCTGCTTAAACAGGTACAGAGTCATTGTCTAAACACTGCTTTTACATTTTCCATGTTATCCAGTTTACATTGCCTTGAAGTGTTTTCTTTAATATTTATAAAAGATCTTTTTTTTTCTTTGAACAGCGATATTGCACCAGCTTCCGTGCATGGGATTTAGTCCTCCCAACCTTCAGGTACTGAACACCAGAACTCTGCAGCTTCTAATTATCTTCACAATTGGAATACAGGCATGACATTTGCATTTGGAATTTGGGAACCAAGAGCCATTAGTGATTCAGCAGGCAGAGTGATTTTCTACTTCTAATGTCACAAAGTATATTCTGCAAATGCTGAAAATCCTTACACCAGCAGTTGTATTATTAACTTGAAATCTACTGTTATGTTTCTGGAGGCCACAAGGGTTGCTTTCTGTAGCACTGCTGAGAGGTAAGTAATGGGCATCTGCAGTCTCTCTTGGGCACCATCTATGTTCTCATTTGTCCAGGTTGACAATATAAAAAGTTAGGTCTTCCATGGTTTGGGAATCTTTTGGGAAAAGTTGCTGAGTTTTATTTATAATGAATGTGTAACAGGAAAACTGTAGGCTTTCCTCTGTTTCCCACTCTGCTGCCCTCAGACTAGCAGCCTTCTAGATGCAGAACTTAGCATATTACAAGATAGGACATGAAAGCAGAGTGCAGTTGAGTTAGACCTTTCCAAGCCCACCTCCAGAGAACTGCTATGCTCTGACACCTATCCTTGGGAAACAGAATTAATCTCCTCATGGGCACCTTCAGTGTCTACAAGAATTCCAAGTTGTATTCACCATCAAAAGTGAATTGGCACGCACAAGGTTGGACCACATTTTCCAGCTCTCTATATAGCCATATCTAAAGTGTGCCTTGGCAAAAAAACTGGCCCTGGCACTTTACAGTTACAACTGGGTACAGAAAAGTTACACTGGCTTGGTGTTGACTCCTGACCTCACAATAGAATACTTCAAGTCTCCCCTAGCTCATAATCTTTGTGGGATACACCAGAAGGTTTTGGTGCCAACTTACACTGCAGCTGTGGTACAGCTCCCTAACAGCCCAGCTGGTGTTGTCAATCATTGGTAAAGGCTTTGCCCAGCACATGTGAAATGAGTAATCTCAACATGTGAGAGACAGATAGTCAGGAAGGTCAGAAATTCCATAATGAGCTTGAGGTCAGCCTGGACTGCATGAAGATCCTTGGTGGAGGAAGAAGAGGAGGATGAAACAAAGTGAAATACAGAACTGAAATCCACACCACACAGAGGGCTCAACCATGAGTATGCTGGACTCTGGACCTAGGTTCACAGAGAAATGAGTGGAGCCCTTTGCTCCACATTTCTGCTCTAGAAGAACCCTCATTTTGTCTTCTGTCTCACCATTCCCAATGTGGAAAATAGGACGTCAGAACTAATTTTTTCAACTGATGTAAGAAACTGCATTACTTGGAGGCAGCTTTCTAGAACAGAAGAACCATGGTGCTAGGGTGTCAGGCAGCAGATTACATTCCTCATAACATCTCTGTGGTGAAGAATACTGTGATGACATCTGACCAGAGTTCTGTGTCAGCTTCCTTTGGAGGCACCTGCTCAGGTGTAGTGGGACCTCAGAAACAAAGCCATCAGGAATGCTGGGACAGATTACAGAACCAAGAACAAGATTCCCACTCCTTAACATGATACTTTGCTTATGGCATACTTAGAGACCTAACCTCTAGGGAACAGTGAGATGACAATAGAAGTATTCCCAGACATCTGGAATGGGGCTAGGAGTAAGCTTCTGAGTGATGGCCTCAGTTTCTTGTGAGGACTCTAAGGATGAAGCTCATGGCATGGCCACTCCCATCTGTGGATCTGAATAACATGAGTGGAAATAAGTCTCTTGGCAGAAGAGACAGGAATGAAAAAGAAGAGCGTCTTTTGCTATAACTGGCTGGCAGTCTTTACTCTGTCATTCTCAGCCTAAGTACTTGGTTATCTTCCGTTATCCAAGGATAATTGTTCAGATACCTGGACTTTGGAATATTGTCTGTTGAAGGGATTTAGGAAATGGATTTAATTTTCTAATTAGCAGGATGGATCCTGATGAATCTTCTAAATTTCTAAATTCTTCTCTTCTTCTAAATCTTCTCTCTTCTAAATTTTAATACAGAAGTAATTTTTGGCACAAAGGCAGCCTTTTTTTAATGAGTGTGAGGAAATATGGGAAGAAGAAGAAGAAGAAGGAGGAGGAGGAGGAGGAGGAGGAGAAAATAAAGAAGAGGAGGAGGAAGAGGAGGAAGAGGAGGAGGAGGAAGAAAGCAAACTATCATTCCTTGAGTGGACAATGGTATGAACATGTCCTCCCATTTGGAGATGATCAGCACCCATTTGAAACAGCCAGGCATGGTTGCACATGTGCCTGCAACTCCAGAATTAGGTAGGGATAGGGATAGGATTGCTGAGATTTGTTCCCTTTCTTTGTGTTTAATGAGAGACTCCATATTAAGGGAGTAAGGTAAAGAATGAGATAGCAGCAGACCCACATCCTCCTCTGGTCTATATATATACATATATATATGTATATATATATATATATATATATAAATATATATATATATATACATATATATATATGTATATATATATATGGCTTGTGACTCCTCCGCAGATACAATCCTACACCACACACAGAAGAAAGTTCTCCAGGGTTCTGTCTACTTGTCTAATATTTTTTTCTGTTTTTGCTGTTTTATTAATCAAGATATAATATATATGCACAAATGTTCAAAACTGGTATTTGGCTCTTAATGTTTGCTATGGCATACCCACATTCCCAGCACCTACAGCAATATATAGAAGTCACCACTGATTTAGAAAGTCCCTGGCACTGCCAATCACCACTGGTTTGGGGTATACACTCTTCTATACAGCTCATGGCTCTTGCATTTGTTGTTGAAGAGGAACCCACTATAGTGTGTTTATAGCTTTCTCATGGGGAGATATTTGGGGGTTTCCATTCTATGAATTAAGCTGTTTGGCCATTCTCATACATGTGTTTATTCCTCCTAGGCATACAACCCTAAAAATTGATACTACACCAGGTGTAATTTACCATTCTCAGTTGTTGACATTTCTGAGAGCATTTGACACACTTTACACACCTAGCAGCCAGGCATGAGGATGTCAGTGACTTGAGTTCCTGCTGGAGTTCCTGCCTTAATTTGTGTTATACATGTGTTGCTATTTGTGTAGTTGTTATAGAAGAGGCATGGAGACATTAAGTTATGACTGCCCCTGCTATTTTGACATCAAAATAATGACTACATTATTTTGTCCATGAAATTGCATGCCTCTAGATATTTTAACACAATTTAAAATTTTATTTTTAAATCTCTGACAAGTTCAAGTTCCTCACAGGGAGGAAGTAACCATGTCACTCTCCCTAGCCACCCAGGCACTCCCCATCTGGTCCCATCCTTGCTTCTGGTGGGTTTCCTTGGTGACTTTCTTCATAACCACACTGGAAATCTTGTCTTCAGTCCAATCCCAAGTTTAATTACTAGGTGTTGTGCCACAACATAAAAGGTAGATTTTACCAAAATACATTTTATTCACTCCCTCTCCCTTTACTTACCAGTGATGTTTATAACTGACATCAATGTTATATAAGTATATTGTGTTGACACAAGCGACAGTCATCTGAGAGGAGGAAACCTCAACTGAGAAAATGTCTCCATCAGATCTGGCTGTAGCCCATCTTCTTAACTGGTGATTGATAGGGGAAGGCCCAGACAATTGTAGGTGATGCCATTCTTGGATTGGTGGTAAGGAGTTCTTTAAGAATACAGGCTAAGCAAGTAAAGACAAGCAGTCTAGTGAGCAGCACTCTTCTATGGCCTCTGTATCATGTTCTTGCCTTGAAGTTCCTGCTTGAGTTCCTACCTTGATTTCCTTCTATGATGAACAGTAATATGGAGGTTTAGCAAAATAAATTCTTTCCTTCCCAAGATGCTTTTTGTCATAGTGTTTCATCATAGCAGTAACCCTAACTAAGACATATGTCCAATACTTCCTAGATTATCCTTTTCCTTTCATTATTTTATTACCAGATGGAAAGTTTTTTTTCTTGTAGAAATCAACATTGACAATAAGTCATGTAGCTATAGCTAAGTCTGTCTGGAGCATCCTTAACTCCTAACTTTGAAAACCAAATAATAGTAGCAGGGTTCACATAGCAATTATTATGCAAAATTTATCAATTTAAGGACCAAGAGAGCACTGAAGTTACTTTTTCCCTATCTTTCCAGTCACAGGCTGCCCTACACTAATCCCATGGGAGGTCAGCAGCTTGTGTTCCCATCACATTGGGATGCCCTCTGTCTCAATACACAGTTGTGGCTTTGTTTATATTTTTTATGGTTATTACTGTACTAATATTTGTGAGTTTTGGAGATTCTTAGAGCTGGATGTGATTGTACAAGCTTGTAATCTCAGCAGCCTGGAGGCTCAGGCAGCTGGTTAATGTTTGGAGGACAGCCTTGCTAACAGAAGCAATGACAGTCTCTCCCTGGAAACCCACTGTTCATGCCAAACAGTGAATATGATAGGCAATCTTTACTCTCCTTCTCATCCTCTAATCCCAGTTCCTCAGTCTCATCCCCAGTCCTGCAGCAGACTGCTGTCAGGGATCTGTCTTCCTTTTTCATCCATTTCCTGTAGATTCCACAGATCCTCATGGCAGGCCCAGCTTTCCTCTCTCCTGGGCTCCCTATCAGGCCTCCCATGCTTCTGCTCATTCCCATTCCAGCACATCAACTCCTGGTATCTACAAACAAGTTTTACACAGAGTCCCAGTGGCTGTAACTTTCAGGGATTTAGAAGTAGTCTCTATCTGGAAAGTCACAAACACTACACGGTACAAGAGGAAACAGAAGAAACAAAAACCCAAGTCAAAGGCACAGAAAATATCTTCAAAAAAATAACAGAGGAAAATTTCCTTACTCTAACAAAGGAGGTGTCTGTTAAAGTTCAAGAAACATGCAAAATACTGAGTAGATTGGACCAGAGAAAAACACATAATAATCAAAATGCTAAACATATAGATAGAATAAAGAAAGTATATTAAAAGTTGCAGGGAAAAAAAGACCAAATAACGTATAAAGGCAGACTTACTAGACTAAAACCTGAGTTTTCAGTGGAGACTCTAAAAGCCAGAATCGCCTGGATAGATGTTTTTACAAACAACAAAAGACTACAGATAGCAATCCAAACTACAATACTCAGTAAATTTTCAATTACAATAGATGGAGAAAGAATGACATTCCATGACAAAACCAAACTTAAGCAGTATCTAACTACAAATTCACATCCACAGAAGGTGATAGAAGAAAAACTTCAACCTAAAGAGAGTAACTGCACATAAAACAACCATAGAATAAATAATCTCAGACCAGCAAATCAAAAGTGGATGCGATCCACACCACAGCAACAAAAAAATTGTATGGTGGTTTGAATCAAAATGGACACCAATAGGGATTGGCACTGTTAGAAGATGTAGCTTTATTGGAGTAGGGGTAGCCATATTGGAGGTATCACTATGGGCAGGCTTTGTGGTCTCAGAAACTTAAACCAGACCTACTGGCTCATTGGCTCTTCCTGCTGTCTGCGGATCCAGATTTAGAAGCCTCAGCTACCTCTCTAGAACTATGTCTGCCTGTGTGCCACCATATTTATTGCCATTATGATAATGGACTAAACTTCTGAACTATAAACCAGATCCAATAAAATATTTCCCTTTATAAGAGTTGCTATGGTCACAGTGTCTCTTGCAGCAGTATAAACCTCAAGTAAGACAATTGGGAATAAACAAGCCCTGCTCATTGATAATTCTCAAACATCTATGATCTCAATTTACCAATACAAAGACACAGACTAATAGATTAGATGTAAAAACAAGGTCCATCTTCTGCTGTACCCAAGAAACACACCATAATATCAAGAATAGATATAACCTCAGGGCAAAAGAATGGATAAAGATATTCCAAGAGGATGAACCCAAGAAAGAATCCAGTCCTAGCTAATTTAATGTCCAACAAAATAGACTCCAAACCCTAATCTAAAAATATAAGGAAGGATACTGTATACTCATCAAAGAAAAAAATCTACCAACAGGATATTTAAATTCTAAACATTTATGCACCAAACACAAAGGCACTTAAATTTGTAACAGAAAAAGTAATATGGCTAAACTTACATATTGACCCTCAAGCAGTAATAGTGGGTGACTTCAATACCCACTTTCACCAATAGACATGTCATCAAGACAAAAACTAAAAAGAAATTCTAGAGCTAAATGACATCATAAACCAAATAGACCTAATAGTTATTTACAAAACATTTCACTCAAAGATGAAAGAATATTCCTTTCTCTCAGAAGCTCATGGATCTTTCTCTGAAATTGACTACACATTTGGACACAAATTAAGTCTCAACAGATACCAAAAAAACTAAAATAAAACCTTCCATCTTTTCTGATCACCATGGATTAAAGCTAGATATCAACAAGAACACTAGAAAGTTCACAAACTCATGGAAACTGAACAACTCACTAATAAATGAAAAAATGAGTCAAAACAGAAATCAAAATGTTTTGTTAAAGTCGAATGAAAATTTAAAAGCTGCATATGAAAGCTTATGGGACAATGGAACACTAGGGAATTCCTGCAGCTGATAAACACTTTAAGTAATATAGCAATATAAAATTAATACACAAAAATCAATAGTTCTACTAGATGACACATTACAAGTAGACTGAAAAAAAACTTAGGGAAACAATGCCTTTCACAATAGCCACAAACATCTAAGGGTAACTTTAAGCTAGTGAAAGACTTGTATAATAAAAACCTTATGGCACTGAAGAAAGAAAGTGAAGAAGAGACCAGAATACAGAAAGAGATCCCATGCTCATGGTTTAGTAGGATTAATATAATAAAAAGTGGCCATTCCACCAAAAGCAGTATATAGATTCAATGCAGTTCCATCAAATTTTGAAAACAATTCTTCAAAGAACTTGAGAAGATAGTTTTCAGCTTTGTATGGCAACACAAAAACCCAGGATACCCAAAACAATCCTGAATAATAAAAGAACTGCTAGAGCAGTGCCATTCTCAACCTCAAATTATACTACAGAGCTACAGTAATAGAAACAACATGACATTAGCATAAAAACAGACTTGAATTAACTAGACCCAGATATAAATCCACATACCTATAGACAGTTAATTTTTTGATAATAAAGCCATAAAAATATACACTGAAAAAAAGACAGCATGTTCCATAAATAGTACTAGTCAAACTAGATGTTTGCACATAGAAGAATGCAAATAGATACATGTTTATCACCCTGCACAAAACAACTCCAAATGGACCAAAGACATAAACATAAAAGCAGATATATTAAATCTTGATAGAAGGCAAAGTGGGGCTGGTCATGAGCTCAGAATCACAGGAACAGACTTTCTGAACAGACCACCAACAGCATAGACACTAAGACCAACAATTAATGATGGGATTCATTAAACTAAAAAGCTTTTGTAAGGTAAAGAACATGATCACTTGGGCAAAGCAGCAAATTACAAAATGGGAGAAGTCAGTGATTAGGAAGGAGTGTCCATTTTACTGGAAGTATCCTGCATGCTACCAAGGGAGGAAGGTAAGTATCAACCCCCATGCAAGATGCATTGGTGCAATGGTGGCACAAAGCTTGTGTGAGTAACCAACCATTATCTGATCGAATTTAAGGCCAGCTCCATGAGACTGAACCCATCACCAATACCACTTTGATGGCCAAGACTAGATAGGCCAGTGAACTAGGTGAAAACCAAGTACTTCTGTTCTAATAAAGGAAAACTGCAATAGAATGACTCCTAAAACCATTCTAGTACAACTCATAGATCAGTGTCTTGTTTACCCAACATTAAAGGAGCTTCCTCCTTCAGGAGTTGGGAACAAATACAGAAATCTATAGTCAGACAATATGCACAGAATGAGAGACCTTGGAACACTCAGTCCTAAATGTGATCTCTCTACCAATTCCCTCTCCTCAGGGAATACTTCAGGAGAGAAGGTAGAAAGATGGTAAAAGCCAGAGGTGTTGGATGACATTTAAGGAAACAAGGCTTTTTTTTAAAATTAATTAATTAATTAATTAATTAATTTTACACTCCAGATTTTATTTCCCTCCCGGTCCACCCTCCAACTGTTCCACATCCCATACCTCCTCCCCACACCCCTGTCTCCACGAGGATGTACCCACCACCCACCACCCACCCCACCAGACCTCTAAACTCCCAGGGGCTTTCAGTCTCTTAAGGGTTAGCTGCATCTTTTCTGACTGAACCCGGCAGTCCTCTACTGTATATATGTGTTGAGGTCCTTGTATCAGCTGGTGTATGCTGCCTGGGTGATGATCCAGTGTCTAAGAGATCTCAGGGGTCCAGGTTAACTGAGACTACTGGTCGTCCTACAAGGTTGCCCTCCTCCTCAGCTTCTTCCAGCTTTTCCCAAATTCAGCCACAGGGGTCAGCAGCTTCTCTCCATTGGCTAGGTGCAAATATCTCCATCTGATTCTTTCAACTACTTGTTGGGTCTTTCGGAGAACAGTCATGATAGGTCTGATTTTATGAGCTCTTCATAGTAATAATGTCAGGCCTTGGGGCCTCCTCTTGAGTTAGATCCCACTTTGGGCCTGTCGCTGGACCTTCTTTTCCTCAGGCTCCTCTCCATTTCCATTCCTACAGTTCTTTCAGACAGGAACAACTATGGGTCAGAGTTTTGATTGTGGGATGGCAACCCTATCCCCTCACTTGATGCCCTATCTTCCTGCTGAAGATGGACTCTACAAGTTTCCTCTCTCCACTGTAGGACATTTCATCTAAGGTCCTTCCCTTTGAGTCCTGAGAGTCTCACACCTCCCAGGTCTCTGGTACATTCTAGAGGGTCCCTGCCAACATCCTACCTCCTGAGGTTGCCTGTTGCCATTCTTTCTGCTAGCTCTAAGGGCTTCAGTCCTCCCCCCCAACTGCACGCTGACCGAATACCAGATCATGTTTCCCTCGCCCCCCCATCCACTTTCCCTCCCAGGTTCCTCCCTTCCCCCTTGTGTTTGCTTTCTTCTCCCTCCCAAGTAGGACTGAGGCATCCTTACTTGGGCCATTCAGCTTGTTGACCTTTTTGAGTTCTGTGGATTGTATATTGGGTATTCTGTATGTACTGGCTAGTTTTGTGTGTCAACTTGACACAGGCTGAAGTTATCACAGAGAAGGGAGTTTCAGTTGGGGAAGTGCCTCCATGAGATCCAGCTGTGGGGCATTTTCTCAGTGATCAAGGGGGTAGAGACCCTTGTGGGTGGTGCCATCCCTGGGCTGGAAGTCTTGGGTTCTATAAGAGAGCAGGCTGAGTAAGCCAGGGGAAGCAAGCAAGCCAGTAAGGAACATCCCTACATGACCTCTGCATCAGCTCCTGCTTCCTGACCTGCTTTAGTTCCAGTCCTGACATCTTCTGGTAATAAACAGCAACATGGAAGTAAGCTCAACAAACCCTTTCCTCCCCAACTTAGTTCTTGGTCATGATGTTTGTGCAGGAATAAAAACCCTGACTAAGACATCCACTTATTAGTGAGTGCATACCATGCATGTCCTTTTGGGACTGAGTTGAGTTACTCTACTCAGGATGATATTTTCTAGTTCCATCCATTTGTGTGCAAAACTCAAGATGTCCTCATGCCTAATAGCTGAGTAGTATTCCATTGTGTAAATGAACCACATTTCTGTATCTACTCTTCTGTCACGTGACATCTGGGTTGTTTCCAGCTTCTGGCCACTATAGAACATGTGCCCCTGTGGCATGGTAGGGCATCTTTTGGGTATATTTCCAAGAGTGGTATTTCTGAATGTTCAGAATATTTCCAATTTTCTGAGGAACCTCAAGATTGATTTCCAGAGTGGTTGTACCAAATTGCAATATCATCAGCAATGGAGGAGTGTTCCTCTTTCTCCACATCCTCACCAACATGTGTTGTTACCTGAGGTTTTGATCTTAGCCATTCTGAATAAAGTAAGGTGGAATCTCCAGGTCATTTTGATTTGCATTTCTTTGATCACTAAGGACTTTGAACATTTCTTTAGGTGCTTCTCGGCCATTTGAGATTTTTCTGTTGGTTTAGTTCTATACGCTATTTTTTTGATTGGAATGTTTGGGTTTTTGGTGGTTAGCTTCTTGAGTTCTTTATATATTTTGGATATTTGGGATTAGTGAAGATTTTTTCCCCAATCTGTAGGTTGCCAATTTGTCTTACTGACTATGTCCTTTGCCTTACAGAAGTTTCCCAGTTTCATGAGGTCCCATTTATCAATTCTTGATCTTAGAGTGTGAGCCATTGGAGTTCTGTTTAGGAAATTTCCCTCTGTACCAATGGGTTCAAGACTCTTTCCCACTTTCTCTTCTATTAGATTCAGTGTATCTGGTTTTATGTTGAGGTCCTTGATCTACTTGGTGATAAATACGAGACTATTTTCATTTTTTTTCTTTTTTTTGAGACGGGGTTTCTCTGTGTACCCTTGGCTGTCCTGGAACTCACTCTGTAGACCAGGTTGGCCTCGAACTCAGAAATCTGCCTGCCTCTGCCTCCCAAGTGCTGGGATTAAAGGCGTGCGCCACCACTGCCTGGCGCATTTTTCTATATAAAACCAGCTCGTTAGACCAGCACCATTTATTGAAGATGATTTCTTTTTCCATTGCATATTTTTGGCGTCTTTGTCAAAGATCAAATGCCCATAAGTGTGTGGTTTTATTTCTGGGTCTTCAGTTTTATTCCATTGATCAACATGTCTGTCTCTGTACCAATAGCATGCAATTTTCATCACTATTGCTCTGTAGTAAAACTTGAGGTCATGGATGGTGATTCCTCCTACCCCAACTTAAGGATCAAGTGCTCAAACACAGGAGCCCCGTGGAGGTGGAGGATACTTTGTACATATAAATACACATACTGACAATCTCTGAGCAAGAGTTTAGACTACCCAGTTTAACCAGTCTCTTGGTGAGCATCTGTGTACACCAGTGACTTAATGATGATCAATTTAAGAAGCCCTAATAGGATCTAAAGTGATGTCTCAGAAAAGTACCTGCTACAGAAGCCCCGAGACCCGAGTTCATTTCCTCAGCACCCTCTGCTTGTATTGTAGCAGATGCGCCAGGGTGGGTGAGATCTCTGAGACTCATTGACCAGCCAGCCTAACTGATGGATAATCCCCAAGTTCATCAAGAGGCCCTGGCTCAAAAAAAATTAAAAATAAACAAACAAAAAAACAATCAGATGAACAGGAAATGTCCCCCACCATTGATGTCTAACATTCACAAACATTCCCTGCAGGGGCATGTGCACACACCAACATTAACAGGTATGTGTGCAGCACATACATAGAATTGGAGAAACAGAAAAGGCAAGGGGAGGGGGAGGGAAGACGGGATAGAAAGAGAAGAGAGGGAGGACTAAAGCAGAGGAGAGGAGAAGAGCAGAACTAGGAGGAGGAGGAGGAGGAGGAAGAGGAAGGAAAAGAGACATTTGTTATAAAATCAAGTGTCTAGAAGTGGCACAGACAAAGCTGTTTTCACCCCAAATCTCAAAATGTATGTCACAGTTATCAGCACAGCACTAGGTTAGGAACTGAATGTCTTAGCCTCTCTTCTTCGATCTACTTTTGAAGACCAGGCATACCAAATACACATAGACCACAAAACCAGCATGGGAATCAGATACAGTATTATATGTGAGGACACTTGGCAGATTACAAAGCAGTCTGGGTTTATTGCATGGCTATTAAGAAATCCAATTTTATTGCCTAATTTAAACAAGGCAATTGCTTTAGAAAGAGTTCTCCTTTATAACGTTAATTCATTTTAGCACAGAGAAAACAAGGATGTAATATGAGTATTTTTACTAATCAATTTGTAAGTAAATTACAGATAAACTTAACATGTTAGTGAATTAATAAATTGCTTGCAGAGACCAGCAGCAGCAGAAAGAGTTGCGTGGAGGTGGAAAACTTTTGTGTATGTGTAATGGAAAGAAATAGATATTTCTCTCTACTTTCTTCAGAGCTGCAAAGATTCCTATTTGTACAAATTCATGTTTAGCATTCCACAGTGCTTGTTTCATCCCCATGCGAAGCCTCTGGAGTTCTGATGATAAAGGGAGGGAGGCAATCTCAAGGCATGTCCACAGTGGACTTCTACTGGCCTGGGCTCCTCTCCCTGGAGGATACTAAATTGACAGTGCTTTGTTGATGATAGTGTTAAATCTGTAACAAAAATATCAAAGTAGCTTGAAATTTACAGCCCCACTTCACTGATATATATATATATATATATATATATATATATATATATATATATATACACACACACACACACACACACACACCCATGAGCATAGACTCGTCAGAAGCCCAACTGAGAAAAGTGCAGGAGCTTCTAAAATGTCATGTTTGTTTGGTAAACCTCTGTCTGTAGGATTCACAATACAAGGGCTTACTCATGCAGGACTCCAAAGCAAAGGGACCTGGTCCTATTAAGCTCTGCAATAACATGCCAGCTCATCCTTGAATTTCTCTTAAGGGTGAGTTCTGGGCTAGTTATTATCTCATCTAGATTTCAAAACCATCCTCCTTGCCCACATAGCCAACAGAGTTCATAACACAACAGTAAACACACAAACACACACACACACAAACATACACACACATACACACACACACACACACACACACACACACACACACAGGTAACTCATCACAATCCTGATTGAGTGCATTAAACATTGAAGTCCATGATGATTTTAATCAAAAGCTCTGCAACTCTTCAAAATTGCTTTCTATTCATCTACTGATTGAGCCTTTCACAGTATAAGCTGACTATAAGTGTGCACTTTAAAAATTAAAACCAAAACTGTGGGCTAGAAAGGTGACTCAGCAATTTGAAGCACTTGCTGTTCTTGGAGTGGACCTGGGTTCAATTGCCAGCACCTACATTGAGGAGTTCTTAACCATCTGTAACTCTGATGGTCTCCAGGTTCTGATGTCCTCTTCTAGTTTCTGAAGACACCTGCAAACAGGCAGTGCACATAGATATACTCAGGCATACACACATATACATACACACAGAACATAAAACTAAATCTTTAAGATCATGGGCTCGGCCTGACAGAGCTTGATTCCCTAGAACCTGCACAGTAGAAGGCAAAAACTGACTGCTGGAAGCTGTCTTCTGATCTCTGCGTGCACACTACAGTATGCTGTGTCTCTTCCACAAGCAACAGATAAAATAACTTCAAAACTATTTTTAAAATGTGGAAATCATTTCCCTCTGCATAATGCAGGTATAGTAATTATGATATAGTGGAAGGACTTGGGGGGAATGTTTCTAGTTAATTGTCAAAATTTGCCATAAAGCATTACCTCTAATGGGGAGCCCAGGGGGTGGGGAGCAGCCACTCCCAGTATGGCTGGGCTGACACCTTGGACTATCCTGAAGTAAAGGCAGGCGAGCTGATGGGTGAGCAGCTATACATTGGCCCATACATGAAATAGTATGGATTGTCCCAGTGACAACCAGAGAACAGAATCAACAAAGACAACAAAGGGCCATGTGATGAGAAAGAAAATTGCACTCATCTTGCCACTCTCAGATAGAGACAGACTTGTCAGCAGCATCCACTCACGTTAGTTATACATCTATGTAATTGTGCTTTCTGCTGATATTTTGGCAAATTTGGTCCCCAGCATGAACAGTAAGTTGCCACATGAAATTATAATAACCTGCAATATGCAATTCAGTGGCTTATGTGTATGTACATGTAGGTTTACTCTTGGTTAAATGATGGAGACTCTCTGTGATACAGTGTGAATTCCATTCTATATGTATCTGTTGTGATCCCAGTTCCTTAGGGACTAAACCAAACAGGGTTTAGGGATGAACAAGGCAGGGATTCCAATAAGACCTTTTGTCTGTATTCAGGTTTGCTTGGGAAGATATTCAAGATTCATGGTCGTATGTCTGCCTTTGTTTGGATTCATATTTTCACTGTTTTGCTGGTGTTTAGTTATAGTCTCATCAGCAACATCTTTCCTACATTGCTAAATGAAAATATTTCCTAAAATAATGAAATACTCTGACATGAAAGCAGACAACTTTAGAGATCAAAAATGTCTATGCATGTAAAGGAAATTTGAAAGTGAACATAAGCGGAGATATGAGCTAAAGTGTTAGTGTCCATGTATGACTGCCACTGTATTTATGCCAGGAAATTTTATTTTTAACCAGAAAATAATTAAAATGAAGTACATATGTGTTGTTTCTAATACACCTCAGGCTGCCATATGAAATTTTAGTAACTAGAGAAATGCTATGAGCAACTGTGTTAGCATGGACACCTCAAAGAGCTAGCTATACAATAAAAGTCAACCAGGATCCCCAATAACCTTCTTAAGATGTAAAGGGAGAAGGGATGAGAGGAACTAGAGAAATAACTCCCTTGGTAAAGTGCTTGCCTTGTAGGCATGAGGGCATGAGTTCAATTTCCAGTACCCATATAAAAATCCTGGCATGGCTTGCTGACCACAATTACAAGGTCTGGGCATATAATAAATCCTGTCTAAAAGAAGGTGGAGGATATATCTGAGGATAAAAACTAAGGTTGTTCTTATCAATCTACATACATGTGCACACAAGGGCATATGCATCCATATACTCATATGTACACATATGAGTGTGCACAAACACATACACACACAGAGGAGTAAGGAGATAAATTCTTAAGGGAATTTCATTTCAAGCAAGTGAAGAGTGCTTGAATATTGAGGAATATTCAAAATGCAAAAGGCTCATGATCATCACTTGAGTGAATTTTCAATTGTCTTTTTCATTAACTAGCAGTGAGCTAATGAGAATGGTCGCACTGCAGAAAGAAATTCTAATCAGGATGAAACTGGGCCTTTGTTTTAGCAAATGCTGTGTTGATATCTGAAGGAAGAAAAGAATATTCAAGACATAAAACAATAAGAAACTAGGTTACACTGTTGTGTTTAGGTGAAAATTATGGGGTGATAGTTAAGTTCAAGTCTTTCAGGATGCATTACTCCAAGAGATCAAAACCAGGGATGGACTGTGCTTTGCAGGGATACTTCCTACTTAACAGCTGTGTGGTGTTGATGAGTGTTGAGTACCACTTGACTGGACACAAGAGAACCCAGATTGCACTTCTGAGTACAGCTAGGAGGATGTTCCTAGACTCTAGACAAGGTGAACATTTGGATTAGCCATCATGGGAAGATGAGGCTTTCCTGTGTGTGGTGGTTTTGTGGTCAGCTGGTAGTCTCAGTGAAAGAAACTCAGCGGAAGAAGGAACTTGCCCTTGTTTTATTGCCTCTCCACCTAAGGTGGGACATCTTGTCTCACTCTCTCTGTCCTTCAGACTCAGACTTAAACCATTGGGTTCCCCAGTTTTCAGAACCTTAAAGTCATGCTGAAATTCACTATGACTACCCCTGGATTCTGGCCTACAGATGTTTGGACCTCTAAGCTCTCCAATCCCCTGTACCTGCTACACCACTCTGCATATACATCTGTGATGTTGTGCACAAACACGTGTTCAAGTCCTCACATACACTCATACATTTCTGTTGCTCTGGAAGATGCTGAGTAGTACATAATTTGATATAAAGCAGTTCTAGAGGAACATATTTTACAAGGGTTTTCTGAATTAGTTGTGTGGCTGAAAATTGGTTGTCTAATCTTATTAGGCATAAAGTTCTAGCATCCCCACTTCCAGAAGTAAAGAGTAGGTATATAATCCATGGCCTGAGCAACTTTTGAAGATATTTAACCCTCTATATTAGATACCTTTTATGAGCTACCAGGAAGAATTCAGGGGTTAAATGATCCTGTAAATCACACTTACAACAAACAGTTTTGGAAAACTAAGACAGATAGAGACATTGTCTTGTTGCTCTCAGTGTCATTGTGGATGGTACAGGGGAAGACAAGTATAGAGGTATGAGGTTTACTTCGCAGCTCAAGGGCCACAGAAATGGTACAGGAGCTTGCATGCACGTCCTGTTATTCCCGGTGCTACTTCAAAGCACGTGGAGAACTTCAGCCTGCAAATAGTTCAGTTGCAATGTAATTTGAACTCCCAATCTCCCAAGCTATATGTTAGTAAAGAAACAGGTTTTGCCAGGCAGTGGTGGCGCACACCTTTAATCCCAGCACTTGGAAGGCAGAGGCAGGCAGATTTCTGAATTGAAGCTAGCCTGGTCTATGGAGTAACTTCCAGGTCAGCCAGGGCTACACAGAGAAACCCTGTCTTGAAAAATCAAAAAACAAAACAAAACAAAAACAAAAAAACAAAAACGGGTTTTACTGAGAAAAACAAAACAACAACAAAAATATAGGCCCCCAATATGAATGGCACTCCCAGTTAGGCAGCCTAAGACGGCAGTGTGACACTCTTGAAAGTTAGTGGTTATTTGAAAATGTGACAGACTATGAGACAATGGGTTCATCCAAAAGACGAGCAGAGCAGTGTGCTTACACATACATTTGTTTTCGGCATCCTTGTGTACAGGCAGCTCCTACTTGCCATGCAGACACATGCATTTTGATGAAATTACATTTATTATAGGTATCTGGCTTGGCAACTTTTCACAAGCAAATGACAGAACATGACCATGAGTTCAACCTCACAGACATTCTCCAGTGGCTCTGGATAACTACACCCTTTGTCCTGAAAGAACTAACTTGCATCGTCACATGTCTGAAGTAGTTGGGGCTCCTGGCTGGAACAGCTTCTAACCTCCCTGAGATATTTCATGTCATTGACGTAGTAGACATAGGCAGAAGGCTCTCAGAACTTGTGATAACCATGCTGACTTGGGTGGGCAGCATGCTACAGTGCTAGCAGCAATTGAAATAAAGGTGTTAACAAAAGCAATCTGTGAACAGAGAAAAGAGGGTATGAGAAAGACACACATGCCTTCCCACTCTGGCACCCTCCACAGTGTAGTGACAAGCAGATGTTATGGTGGATCTTGCTGGATTTCATGGCACTCCATGTGCACTGTGTCTTGTGCAAACATGGAATAGATAACATACTACATCCTATTCTCATTGTGTTTTTATTTGGACAGGTTCATAAACATGTTGCTTTTGTTTTTCTGTTTTACTTGAAATCATTCTGGACATGTCCAGATGGAAATAACACCCTTTCTCCATTATGCCATTGACATGACTTACAAGTTATGTTTCCTTGACTGTCAGTATTTGGGCCAACAG
>JADRCD010202359.1:0-12307 GCA_019843815.1 Montemys delectorum | reverse complement strand
ACACACACACACACACACACACACACACACACACACACACCTTAAAATATTTTATATCTTTAAAATACAGTAATTAGTAATACAATTGCTTATTATAAACACTTACGTCATCCTCCTAAAAAAAGCTTGTGTCATAGAAAGAAGACAAATAATTAACACTAACACATAGAATGGCAATAGAGAAGATTGTGTCAGTCGGAAAAAAAAATCCTGGGATGGTGCCTGGAGAGATTCTTGACAAAGGAGCCAGTTCAGTGTAAAATTCCTACAAAAGACAAAACACGGGATATTAAAATCACGTGTGCTTTAAACTAATAAACATAAAGGTATTTTAAAAA
This sequence comes from Montemys delectorum, assembly GCA_019843815.1. NCBI lineage: Eukaryota > Metazoa > Chordata > Mammalia > Rodentia > Muridae > Montemys > Montemys delectorum. Next base: position 11,969 of record JADRCD010202359.1, on the reverse strand, counting down.
TCTAAGTAAAAATGAAGATAAAACACATTCTCTAATCTACTCGCTCATAACAGCAAGAGCAGGCTACAGTCAAGCACGCGCCTTCATCTAAACTGTTCAGAAATGAAACACTGCTGCTTCTCATACCAGACTATGGTTAGTAAATCAAGACCTTCCAGAAAGGCTTGTGGTCAGAAAGGTAAATTCCCACCAGCAGTGTTCTGGGGTAGAAGCCATAGGAACTGATCAGGTCATAAGCTTGATGGGTTCATAATCTGATGGCAATACTGGGGGTTAGGCCACTGAAGGAAGATGTCTTTGCAGTATGCGCCTTGTCCCTTCCCTTTCCCTTCCTCTCTCTGCTTCCTAACCTCTTTCATCATACACTCCGTGAGTCAGAAACAGTGTAACAAATGACCATGAACACTTATGATCTAGGAAACTGAGACAGTAAGACAACTTAATGGATAAAGGCACTTACTGTCAAGCCTGAAAAGCTGAGTTCAATGCCATAGTGCAAGAAGAAAACAAACTTTCAAATTTGACTTCTGACCTCCACATACATACATACATACATACATACATACATACATGCATGCCATGGTATATGTGCACGCGCACGCACACGCGCACGCACACGCGCACACACACACACACACACACACACATTCATATGCTCCCCCCCCCCAGAAATGCCTTAAGAAATCAGAGCTGGAGATGTGGCTCAGTGGTTACGAACACTGGCTGCTTTTGTACAGTATCCAGATTCTAGTCCCACGCTGGTTAACAACTAGCTCTAAGTCCAGTGAGCAAAATTAAACCTGCTAGTGCTTTAGGTTGTTAACATGAGCATTTTGTGGAGTGGCTAAGACATCCAGTGGCTGTGACAATCTGTGAAGTCAAATGCAAATGTATTTTTCCAGTTGCTGAGCTGAGGGTTAAGCCCAGGGCTTCATGCACATGAATGAGACAAGCACTTCTATGACTAAGCCGCATCCCCAGGTAAGAGATGGACGGATGTTCAGAAGTGCTCATGGAACACTTGAAGAGAGGTTCAGTAGTTAATAGCATTGGCTGCTCTTCCAGAGGACCTGGATTTGGTTTCCAGCACCCATATGTCGGCTCAGAATCTGCTTAACTCCAGTTCCAGGGGATCTAATTCCCTTTCCTGACCTCCTTGGGCTCCTGGATGTGCACATATATACACTCAGACTCACACTCTCTGTAGCTTCAGTTCCAGGGGATCCAATGTCTTCTTCTGGCCTTCAAGGGCGTTTACACATGTGGTGCACATCATATATGCAGGCAAGCACTTATACATATAAAATAACAAAATTTAAAAAGTGCTAAAGGGTAGAATGAAAATGTCTATTTCAAAAATGACTGCATTTTAAAAAATAAGCTAAATTTTGACAATAGGATTATAACACCATTAAAGATGATGCTACTGAAATATCTTATGTTTCGGGGCTGAGGATGCTATTACTGTTGTTGCTATTAATATTATTATTTTAAGGCAAGCTGCTATTATTATTATTATTATTATTATTATTATTATTATTAGGCAAAGCTTCATGTATCTCAAGGCGTCATGAACACCAATTTCCTGTGTAGCTGAGGAAGACCTGAACTTTTTTTTTTTAAAGATTTACTTTATTTATTTTATGTGTATGAGTACACTGTAGCTGTGTAGATGGCCGTGAGACATCATGTGGCTGCTGGGAATTGAACTTAGGACCTCTGCTTGCTCTGGCCCTCGCTTGCTCTGGCCCCACTCGCTCCCAGGTAAAACACTGTAGCTGTCTTCAGACACACCAGAAGAGGGCGTCAGATCTCATCATGGATGGTTGTGAGCCACCATGTGGTTGCTGGGATTTGAACTCAGGACCTTCAGAAGAGCAGTCAGTGCTCTTACCCGCTGAGCCATCTCGCCAGCCCCCAGACCTGAATTTCTAATCTTCCTATTTCTACCTTACCAAGAAGCAGGAACACAGGCATGTTATTATATGTTCAATATAGTGGTACTGGGCGAGAACCTAGAGCTGTCTACACTGCAGCACAACACTAAAATGACTTCCTTTGTTTGCCAAGTGCGTGACTATACCGTGTGCATCTTCTAACAGGTCTTTGTGGTTCTTTTTGTTGTTGTTGTTGTTGTTGTTGTTGTTGTTTGGTTTTGCTTTGTTTTATTTTTAAGACAGGGTTTCTCTGTGTAGCCCTGGCTGCCCTGGAACTTGCTCTGTAGACCAGGCTGGCCTTGAACTCATGAGCTCCATCTGTCTCTGCCTCCCAAGGGCTAGGATTAAAGATATGCACCACCACTGTCCTGCTTCTCTTTTGAAACAAACAATGACAACATTCCTTATCTTTAAAAAAAGTGTAAATCTTCCCTATTATTATCTTATGAGTGCTTTGTCTGCATGTGTATATGTTTACCACATGTGCAGCTGGTGCTGGAGGAAGCCAGAAGAGTGTATCAGATTCACTGAAACTGGAGTTACTATGAGCCACCATGGGAGTGAGTGGGTACTAAGAACCAAACAAACCCAGATCTTCAGCAAGAACAGTAAGTGTTCTTAACTATTAAGCCATCTGTCTTTGATGGTTCTTAGAAATCTGCTATCCTTTAAGGTTACTCATGGTGCTGCAGAGCTGGCTACTTTACTGTTCTGCGGTGCTGGAGCTCAAGCTTAGGCTGTGCACCTCCTAGGCTGGCATCTACCCCTTAGAAACACCTGGAGTCCTCATTTTTAGTCTTTACTTACTCTAATTTTAGACAGTGGCATTAGTCTTCACCAAAGGACAAAGCCCTAAAATGCTATGAAAGAGCAGAAGGCTGGAGAGCTGGCTCAGCCGGTAAGAGCACCGACTGCTCTTCCAGAGGTCCTGAGTTCAATTCCCAGCAACCACATGGTGGCTCACAGCCATCTGTAATGGCATCTGATGCCCTCTTCTGGTGAGTCTGAAGACAGCGACAGTGTACTCATTTAAAAAGAAAAGCAGTCCTCAGCTCCCACATCAGATGGCTCACAACCACGAGTAACTCCAGCTCCAAGGAATCTGGTTCCTTCATTCACCTGCAGACACATGCCTGTACACACATACATATGCATATAAATAAAAACAACAAATAGCCATAGAGTGGTGGCACACACCTCAATCCCAGCATTCAGGAAGGAGGCAGAGGCAGGTGGATCTCTCAGTTTCAGGCCAGCCTTCTCTACAGAGTGAGTTTCAGGCCAGCCAAAGCTACAGAGAGACCTTGTCATGAAAAACAAATAAATAAATAAATAAATAACTAAATAAATAAATAAAATAAGAACTAAACCTTTAAAACAATACTATGAGGCCAGTGAGATGACTCACAAGTAAAAGCACCCCCTATACAAGCCAATAACCTGAGTCTGATCTAGACTCCATGACGGGAGAACAGAACTACCTCCCATACTTGCCCTTGGATCTCTATACGTGTGCTGAACACAGGCTCTAACACTCACACATACACAACATATCCGCCTACAAGAATAAATAAACTAAATACTATCATGCTGCTAAAGGTTGAAGTATATCTACTTTCTAGGAGACTAGAAATGTATTTATTTACGCTCCGGCTCAAGGTATTCAAACCATGGTCCCAAGCACACTAAGCATGTTTCTCCTGCAGTGCTGGGATAGAGCTGGGGCTCTGTGCATACCAGGTAAGTATTCTAGCAGCTGAGCTATGGCCCTACACTCCCTTCCTCATCCCACCACTCCAAATATCAATGTCATTTATTCTATAGTTCTGTGGCAGGAAACTGCCTGTAATCCACAAGGCCTTGAAGGCAATCCTCAATACCACAAAGCCAAAACTAAAGCCTAATCTTCTATAAAATCCATAACTGTTTTCTAAGAGACATGTAGCCAGGTGCACACTCCCTCCATCCAGTGTTCTTGTTCTTTATTTTCTACAGGTTACAGAGCAGGTGAACTTGTAAACGTGACACTTACTTAGTCATATTTAGTCCAAATTTTACTTCAAGAAATTTCAGCACGTGCTCATTTTCTTTGTGTGGGACAAACATCTAGAAGAGAATCAGGCACCATGGCCAAGTTGTGAGATATCATTCTTACAGAGAAGAAAACATTAGTTTAACAAAGGAATATCCCTTATGCCTATGCTTTTAACAGTATACTTGTCTCCAATCACTAATGATAGAAAATACAGCAGATTAAAAGAATAATGAGTAACACAGTGTGCAATATGAATACATTTACTGCATGCTTAGGCATATAAATGGAATGGTATTTTGAGAGTATGAAGATTTCAACCTAGGACAGCTGATTACCCCTGCTCCTGAAGACATTTTTGTTGGTTTATTTGGATTCTGACACAGTGTAGTCAAGGATAACTTGGTATACACTCTGTTCCTTTGTTAGCTCCTTGTTCTCATTAAAGCCGGCAAACTATAGTCCTCTACTCAAACTGAGCTGGGCATGAATCTCAAGTACTTACCTTCACTATAAGATTCAAGGTCACTGGCAGAGTACATAACAAGTAAAACTCAAACACTTTGATTACTTTAGCCACAAAAGTTCCTTTTTTCCCATTTAGCTACAAAGGAAAAAACAAAATCACATGAACAAAGTGGTAAAGTACAAAATTAATAATTTAAAATAGTAAGGCTACTTTTTACAAAACACAATGTTAATTACCTGAAGGCACTTAACAAGCATAAACGCTCCTACTAAACTTAATAAAGGAGACACCAATAAAGCTGGATTCTCAAACTGTAGTAAATACCCAAGGAAGAGAGAAAATATGTAGATTTTATATACTTCATAAACCTGTTAGAACAAAAATAAAATAAATGAGAATAAAATTAATTTTAAAAATAGAAATTATAAGTAAATGTTCTGCTATAATTTAGGACAGTGTTAGGAAGTGTTTAATCTGTGTCTTTATTGTCATTAAATGTAATGAACTTAACATTTGCTTCTTAGCGTTGTATAGAAAAAGTAAGGAGCTAAAAACATCATAAATGAAAACCGAAGAACATTCTTTACAGCTACGCTTTAACTTCTGTTAGTTTTCTTGTTACGAATTCAGCTTTATGTAGGTGTGGTTGGTATACATTGTCAGCTAACCCAGCACTTGGAAGGCCTACTCAGAGGGATTACGAGGAAAGGCCAGCTAGGACTGCACAACAAGAGCTCGTGTCAAAAAAAGAAGTCACAGGTTAGAGATATGGCTCAGTTAGGAGAGTGTCTGCTGAGTGCTTGGGTCGGTCCTCCGCACTGCATACAATTGGGAATGGTGGTGTCTTAAAAAAAGAAAACAAAACAATAACGAAGGGGGGCTGGCAAGATGGCTCAGCGGATAAGAGCACTAGCTGCTTTTCCGAAGGTCCTGAGTTCAGATCCCAGCAACCACATGGTGGCTCACAACCACCCTGACACCCGCCCTCTTCTGGTCAGGCTTCTGAAGACAGCTATAGTATATTATGCCAGAGAGAGCAGGGGCCTGTGCGAGCGGGCCGGAGCAAGTGGGGCCATCCTGAGTTCAATTCCCAGCAGCCACATGTTGGCTCACGGCCATCTGTACAGCTACAGTGTACTCATACACATAGAATAAATAAATAAATTAAAAAAAAAAAAACAATAACGAAGACAAAGAAACAAAAACCACAGAGAATGGAGAGCAGGCTGGAGAGGAGGCACCAAAGCTGAGAGCACTAAAGGCAGCTCAGCTTCTTCCTGAACCTCTAGTTCCAGGGATGGATCCAAGGCCCTCTTCTGGCCTCCAAGGGCACTGCATCCATGCAGCACACAGACATGTAGTGCAGGTAAAATATCCAGACACATGGCAACAAATTTTTAAGTTACTTAAAAATTTTAAAACAAACAAAGAAAGAATAAAGGGGCTGGAGCCATACCTAAGCGATTAAGAGTAGGTACTGCTTGGCAGTGGTGGCGCACGCCTTTAATCCCAGCACTTGGGAGGCAGAGACAGGCGGATTTCTGAGTTCGAGGCCAGCCTGGTCTACAGAGTGAGTTCTAGGACAGCCAGGGCTATACAGAGAAACCCTGTCTTGAAAAAACCAAAAACCAAAAACCAAAAAAAAAAAAAGAGTAGGTACTGCTCTTGCAGAAAACTGAGTTCAAGTCCTAGTACCAACATCCAACAGCCACAACCACCTAATCTCTATCTCCAGGAGGCCCAGTGTTCTTCTAGACTACACATGCACGACCTCACATGTGCACAGATGCACAGAACCACATGTATAACTGAAAAATAAAATTAAACCGTAAAAGAGAGATTTCACTGTAACAAGTAATGATATCCTTGGGAAATACCAATGTATGCGGAGGACAGAGTGTAAGAGTCCTCTGGTGTTGGTAACTTCAAGTTGTTGACGTGGCTAACTCCACACAAGTACACTGTTACAGAGTAACTCAGCTTCGCAGCCCACTTCTCCCTTCTGTGTACACCTCTCAGGTCCAAGGCAGACTCTGACAAGAGGAAGGGCTTCAGTGAGAGTGCAATGCTGGAGGAAGGAGGAGATGCTTGGTCTTTTGTTGCCCTCTCTTGGTGGCTTGCACTGCCTGCGAACCTTACCTAAAAGACTGCCCGTTCTGGACCCTACACAAGAGTTCCTTCTGTCGAAGCTCAGAATGCAGGTGCAATTTTCCCAGCACTTACAGCACAGCTCCCGCTTTCAGCAGTTGCTACTTCCATAACATTTTTGGGCCTCCAATATCATCACCGGTTCAGCTAATCAGTCATTAAGACAACGACTTTATTTTTGATTAATGATTGCTTAGAGTGATACATTTCAAGGTTTCTGGTGTTAAAAATCAGACAGGGCACTTTAGATGTTAAACAAAGTACTTCACCACTGAACTATGTGCACAGTCTTGGTTATTAAGTCTTTATGACAGGTTCTCTCTGTTCAAATAATTTCAATCTTGATGCTCATTAGACTTCTCAAGAGTTGAGAATAAGGGATGAAGAAATGGAAAAGAGGTTTTTAGAAACAATACTATAAAACCGTTAGTCTTTGTTTTTAAATTCCCCACTTAACAGTGTCACACTACCTTGTCACTTTGTTCCAATGAGACGATATCTAGCAGCAGCAGGGACACTGCCTGAAGAAACAAGACGTAGTGGCTGTACTCCCACACCATCATGAAAGTGTATGTTGAGGTACTCAGCAACAAGTAGCAAAACCTCTAGAGAAAAAACAACTAAGATCAGTCACTTCAGTATTGTAAAAACCAACAAGCTACAGACCAGCTAGGTGTGCTGATGCATGTCCTACTCCCAGCTCTTGGGAAGTAGAGGCAGGTGGACATCTACGAGTTCAAGGACAGCTTAGAATATATAACAAGTTCTAGGACACAGAAGAAGTTATAGAGTCCTTGTTTCAAAAAAATAAAATAAAATAAAAGGATAAAACAAAACAAACCAGCCAAACAAAAAAACCACAGCAGGAACTTAACAAAGCATAGAGAGGAATGAGCACTTGTCTTTCCCATATTATATGTCAAAGGGATAGGACAAAAGGGGCACAATTTTTTTTTTCATGTCAAGAGAGGAAGCAAAAGCTAACAAGAAATTGATTTTTGCTAGGCAGTGGTGGTGCACGCCTTTAATCCCAGCACTTGGGAGGCAGAGGCAGGCAGATTTCCGAGTTCAAGGCCAGCCTGGTCTACAGAGTGAGTTCCAGGACAGCCAGGGCTATACAGAGAAATCCTGTCTCAAAAAACAAAAAAATAAAACAAAACAAAAAAAATGATATTTATTAGAGTAGCTGGTAAGCCTTTATTAATATAGAAGCTCCTTTTGTCTTAAAATAGTATCTCTTTTTTGTTCATGCTAATTTTATTTTCCAAAAAACTATCAAAAATCTGGGGTTCCCACCCAAGCGCTTGCTCTTAACAAAGTTTGGCCTGTTTTGCTCCAATGCAACACATACCAACCATGCAAAACTGGATGCTACTTTTCTTTACTTAGTAATGAGAAAGAGCCATGTGACGGGTGCACTTCCCTCGGGTGCACTTCCCTAATCTCAATTCTTGGAACTAGAGCAAGAGGATCCAAGGCCAACCTGGGCTGTGCCTTTAAAAACATCCTGTTCCTTCCTACCCTGAACACAGCAAACTTACTTGCCGAATTTTTTCTATCTTGAATGTTTTGTTTCATATAGAACAACTTGATAGACTTCAGGCCTGTAATGGCTAACTCCCATAGCTCAGTGCTTTCTTATGCTGCTAGGGATCACAATCAAGGTCTCAGCCTCACTGGGCAAGAGTTCATCCATGGAGCTACAGCACCTGCACAGGCCTTTAAGTTGACAGTGAGTTCTTAGTGTAGAAAGATGAACTGCCAAATCTGCTTTTATGTTATTTATTTTGAACTAAAATAAACTGTTGCCTAAAAATGGTGATAACTTTTTAAGTAAAAGTTGTTTAAATTTTTGTGGGAGAACCACATGTGTGAGGCCAAGAGACAAGTCTGTGGCGTCTGTTCTCTCGTTGTACCTGTGAGGCCGTGGGCTCACACTCAGGCGGTCAGGCTTGCAGCATTTCTAAGCAGAGTCAGGCTATACAGGCAGGCTGCTTTAGTGTTTGGAGCCTACGATGGTCTTGAACTTGTGTAAGTCTTGCTGCTTCAGTTGTCTGTGTGCTGGTACTACACATGTGCACCTCCATGTCCGTCTGTTCTTCTTTTACTTTTAGGGGATATTTTTGTTGTACTCTTTTGACAGGGCTGGCTTTGAACTCTTCACATAGCTAAGAACATACCTCAACTCCTGCTTTCCACCTCCCGAGTGCTGGGCTGAAAGCATGGACTACAGTGTCGAGCTAGGGTTCTGCTTTAGCCTACTTGTACTATATTGTTATTTTTTTAATGTTTTTTTCACTGCAACATTTCATGTTTTGCTGTATATCACTTCTAAGTTTTTAGTTTGATTCTTGAGACAGGGTCTCTTTATTATGTAGCTCTGGATACCCTGGAACTGAGACCAGGGTGTAGACCAGATTGGCCTCAAAATTAGAGCTCTTCCTGCTTCTGCATCCTGAGCGCTGGATTAAAGACATGCACCACCATACCTAGTTTATTATTTCATGTTTTCAAATTGAAATATAGACATATATGTATATATGTAGTATATATACTATAGTACATTATACACATAGTCAAAAATAATCCTATGATTGTAAATGGGTCTACAGTACAAAGACTATTTATTACCTTTCAGTTTCCTATTGTATTTGCTTCTTAGTAATGTAAAATATACATGAGAATTTAAAATCAAGGAAGGAATCCAATTAATTCCTCCCATTGGTATGTTTGGTTATGGTGCTGGGGTAGAAGCTCCAGCCCTTGCCCATGCCAGCTACCACAGAGGTACATCCTTCTAACAGCCAAGCTTATTAGACTTTGTTTGGTCGTTTCTGGTCTCTTCCTAGCCAGGAAGCTTTTATCTAAGACAGGCAAAGTGCCAACAGACTGCTGTGTTTCAGTCAACTTCAATAATGAACAGCCTCTGTAGTCATACATTTTATTAACATTATTCTGTGACTCAGTCTACAGGCTTCATTCAACTGCCCATGGGATTGAGGAAATAACAGTAACAAAAACATAAAAATCTAAATGATCTGAGACGGACGTTTCCTTAAGCTGTGACTAACCTACTAATCTCAGTCAGGGAAGACATGTGAGTGAACACAAGAACATGCCATACTGCATCACAGTTTACACCACTGTCATCCGCGGCCACGGCTGTGTCTTCAGGAATATTTCTTTTAAGTTCTGATGACTAAAGGACATAAATGTTCCTGAAGTAAGAGAAATGGCAAAAACAACACTTGGATAGATTAACTTCCAAAACGAGATATTCTTCATGTAACCATACTAAAAACAATCAACACCTGTTTCTCTAAAACTATTTGGCTGTCATCAGATTACAGAAAAACAAATGTAACAATGACCTTACTACACGTTACACAGTAACATGCTTCACTGAATACAACTTAGCTCCTAATATGACTTACTTTAAAATGAGGCACCATAGCCCAGCATTGTGGTGCACAACTGCAATCCTCTATGGTGGGCGGCTGGGAGAGTAAGTGCTCAAGGCCTAGCCTTATCTACATAATGAGTTTGAAGCCAGTGTGAACTAAAGAAATTTTTCTGTCAAAACACAACAACCAAAACATTTGCAAAGTATCAGAATTAGCTGTGATGTATAAAACAGATTTGTATCTTACCTCTGCATAAGTATTTAAATTTCTTTTTAAATAGCCTGTAAGTGCAGCAACTTGGCATGCAAAATACGGTAGAGCCCAGTTTTCTCTTAAAGGAATGGAGTACTCGATTCTTGTTGTGTCCACCCTAAAATAAACCACATAGGACACCGAAAGTGAGGCATGCATTTGTGTAACACTACACTATACTTTCTCTTTACCTTATTTTTAAATTATTATTTTATGCATATGGGTGTTTTGCCTGCATGAATGTCTGTTTACATGTGTGAGTCTGATGCTCCTGGATACCAGAAGAGGGCATCAGATCCCTGGAACTGGAACTACAGACAGCTGTGAGCTGCCATGTGGGTGCTGGGAATTGAACTCAGGTCCTCTGGAAGAGCAGAAAGTATTCTTAACTGCTGAGCTGTTGTGGTTCACAGCAGTAATTCTAGTACTTGGAAGATAAAGGCAAGAAGATTGTTGCAAGCTTGGAGCTAGCTTAGTCTACACATTAAGTCCCATACCAGCCAAAGGAACAGCAAGACCTTGTCTCAAAAATGTTAAACATTAAAAAAAAAAAAAAAAAAAAAAAAGTGCCAGGCAGTGGTGGCGCATGCCTTTAATCCTAGCACTTGAGAGGCAGAGACAGGTGGATTTCTGAGTTCCAGGCCAGCCAGGGCTACACAGAGAAACCCTGTCTCGAAAAACCAAAAAAAAAAAAAAAAAAAAAAAGTGGCAGATATTAGAATAATTAGTCCCACACATATAAGATTGTAGTCAGCCTTTAGTGACCCATTATAAAAAAGTATAAAATAGTCAAAATTCAGACAGAACAAGTGAGTGGCTAAGTGGGCAAGGGTGTTTGCAACAAATAAATTCTGAGACCCACATGGTAGATGGGGAAAACCAGTACTGATAGTTCATCTCTGATTCCCACACATATACACTTAACCAACAATCGATATAATGTAAACAAAAAATAGTAAAAGTTTATTGAAAAAAAATCTCTGTATTTTGTTTTTACTTATTTTTTTGTAAAAAATGTCAAGAAAAAAAGAAATTATGTCTTAGTGGGTTTCTGTTCCTATAACAGAATATGATGGACTTTGCAATTTATAAACAAAAGAATGTATTGCTCATAGTTCTAGCAGCTGGGAATCCAAGACCAAGGAAGGCATCAGGGGATTCAACCAAGAGTGTTTTTGACTAGTGCTGGAGTATGAAAGCAGGGCCTGTGCAGAGCAGCCAAGCCCTCTACCATTCAGCGATGTCCCAGTGCCCTTAACTGTTTTTATAGGGCTGTGATCGCAGTAATGGAGGCTCCTCCTCATTCACGGCCCATCTCTTAGTAGTAGTACACCAGAAATCACAAAACTTGGAGAGGCACATTCAAAGCAAAGCTGCACATGGCAATTCTAGTGATTCTGGGCTTGGCAAAGAGTTCTTCATTATGACACAAAGTATGAAAAAAATAAAACAGTAAAACCCAACTCACAAGACTTGACCAAAATTTAAAACTTCCTGTTTTTATTATTATTATTTTTCTTTTTTTAAAGTTTATTTTTATTTTTTTTGCTTATTGTTTTTTTTAATTAGGTATTTTCTTTATTTACATATACATTTTCCCTTTCCCAGGTTCCCCTCCAAAACAAACAAACAAACAAACAAACAAAAACAAGAACAAACCCCTTTTGCTTCCCCCTTCCCCATGCCTGCCACCCCACCCTCTCCCACTTATTGGCCCTGGCATTCCC
>JADRCD010202358.1:17294-30977 GCA_019843815.1 Montemys delectorum | reverse complement strand
AAAAAAAAAAAAAACAAAAAAAAACAAAAACAAAATAACTCCAAAGCAAAAAGAAGAAAACCAATAATAAAAATTACACAAAAATCATAAATCAACATAGAACATTGATTATTTTTAATCAATGAACTAAAAAGCTAACCTTTTAAAAAAGATTTTTGAAAAACAAATTTCTCTTGCCAGACTAACTAGGAAGAAAGGAAAAGAACCCACCAGTCACTATCAGAAAGAAAACAGAGGCATCTCTACAGTGCCACTGCCGCTCAGATAAGCAAGGAATGCTATGAATGACACAAAAGCAAAGCAAAAGGCAAAAGCTTCCAGAATGTACACAAGGTAACAGGGACAACTGGAAGAACTTATCTCTGTTAGGAAGTTAAATCTGTTGCCGGGCAGTGGTGGCACACGCCTTTAATCCCAGCACTTGGGAGGCGGAGGCAGGCAGATTTCTGAGTTCGAGGCTAGCCTGGTCTACAGAGTGAGTTCCAGGACAGCCAGGAGTACACAGAGAAACCCTGTCTCAAAAAAAAAAAAAAAAAAAAAAAACAACCAACAACAACAACAACATTGAAATCTTGCTTCTCCTGTTTGAAATCTTGCTTCTCCTGTCTCAGCCTCTCTATTAGTAGTATTGTTTATTTCATGTCTTTATACTATACTATGGCTTTCAGAACTGCTTATATATTTCAAAAGTATTTATATACCCAAAAGAAACATAATCATTAACTAGGAAGGTTGCTTGTAAGAGAACAACAAAGAGTGAGACTGAATGCTTTGCCTGACATTTGTAACTCTTGTATCAAGTTTGAAGAAGAGGACTTTATAAGTTACTCTTTCTTTGAGATGAATGCTTTTCCAAATTATCACAGCTAATGAACCAAATTCTTACCCTCACCCAATGTCCGTGCCACCCTCCAAGCAGAACCATTGTTCATTGAATCAGTTGGTGAATGACTTTATGGATAGACCATCTTAATATCTACACCATTTCTTAAATGATTGTAACCTGTTCTCTGTGGGCTGAGAATCAAGTCACTCACTCAAGTCAAATAGCTTTGACCATAGCAGGAAGTCTATATCCAAAAATCGAGCCTATAATTCATTTCTTGGTGCAGCAGAACTATCAACTCTCAGCTTAGCTACAATGGAGGTAAAAATCCTTTGGTGATGTGAGAGTCATTGAAGTACAGCCTTACTACAATGAAATCCAATGTCTAAAAATTGTTCTTATTTTGGGCTTGTACCACAGTAAGAGCCAAGATTTTAAACTCTACTAAATACAAAACAAGCAAAAAGACTGTATATATTTATGTTCATTTAGGAAAATACCAGTAGTGATGTATTATTTTGAAGTATACAGTTAATATGTTTGGAGTTATTTAAAATTTATATTGAGAAAAATGTATTTTCACTATTGCTCTAGACGAGCATCTACATAAGACTGTTAAATTGATTGTTGTTTTATATCAAACAACTTTTATAATACTTATTTGTATTGTTATAATATTTTATAAATTTTAAGGAATATGACAAAAAAGATATTGTAGGAATTGAAGGGGGTCTCTGGGAGGAGTGGGGGTACAAAAGGGAAACAAGAATGTGATTTAATTCTATTTGCTTAAAATATGTTTTTAAATGTTATCAAATTCAGATACATTGAAATCATGTAACTTTTCTCATTATAATGCAATAAAAGTTTAAAAACAAACAAACAAACAAACAAAATCTGTTTAGTATTATTTCAAAACGGCACCGGGCATAGATGGGTTTGCTGGTGAATGCTAGCAATCAGTTAAAGAAGAAACTATCCTCAGCGATCCCATTGGAAATCAGCAGCAGACTGGCTCCTATAACTTTCTGATACCAGCATTTTGTGTTTTTTCTAATTTTCTTATACTGGAAAAAGGCTATTAATTTTAACATTTTTTGAAGAAATAGCTTTGGGATTTATTGCTTTTGCTTCTCATTTTCCTCTTTACACATGTCACGGGTTTGTGCGAACATTTTTATCACTCATTTTGTCCTGACCACCTTAAGGTTAATTTCCCTTTCCTTTTCTGGTTTCTTAAGGTAGAATCTTTATTCCTCTCTAATATATGCTTTCTACCTCATTCTGTAATACCACCACTGCCTTATAGGCGGATCCACATGTAAATCTTATGAAACAATGATTATAGATCAGTATCTCCCATGAACACAAAGAGCCACAAGAAAATAATGGTGAACAAGTTCAGTATATATGTCAATCAGATATATGCCATCACCAAGCAGGCTTTATCGTAGGCATGAGAGCATAGTTCAGTGACCAGGTATCACGTGGTGTAAGTCACCACATCAAAAAGATGATGGAAAAACGACCACTGGCCATATTGAAAGATGCAGAATGAAAGCACTTTTCAAAAATCAAGCACATGTTTTAGAAAAATCTCTGTAAATAAAGAATAGAAATATGCCAACCCAATAAAGATATTCTTCAGTTGACATGACCCTTAAGGCTGGGAAATCTGGATGCTTCCTAAGGAGCCAACGCAAGGATTCCCTTTTTCACTTCAACACCTATTTTCAATGTTGCACAAGAACTCGCCATCAATGCGATAAGAAAAAGAAATAAAGAGAATTTGATGAAGAAGAAGGAAATAAATCGAGCTTTGTTCAGAAATGACCCAGTCATCTATGAAGAAGGTCTGTGTAGCAGAATCAACAACAAACTCCTAGAACTCATTAAGGGATTATTCTAGTTGAATTTCAGGATGGAAGCTCAGTGTACCTGCAACAAGCAGGTAGTGTTTGAAGTTAAAAACACAATACCATTTGGAGTGGCACTCAACTCCCAGGGCCCCAAGCATTCAGGCCAATCTCTAAGCCTGAATGAGAGCAACCACTGGAAGACTAAAGGAAAGAAGCAAATGAAGGGAAAGGAGACCATGCTCGTGTGTAGGGGGGCTTGCTAATATTGGAAAGGTGTCGGGTCTTCCCAGTTTGATCCGTGAATTCAATACAACCCCAGTCAAACTCTCCGAAGCTGTTCTGTGAGTGTAGGCAAACCAATTTCAAAGTTTATAGAGAGACCCTGAAGAGCCAATACCACATCGAAGGAGACAAAGAGAGCAAGGAAACTAATACTGTCTTGCTTCAAGTTTAATTATAAAAGCTGCAAAAAATCAACGCAACGTTGTATCCACAGAACAGGCAAGTTGCTGAAAGAGATACAATAGTCAACTGTTCTGGGTTGGAGGAGGGAAGGTGGTCTACATGCTGCCACAACTAGGCAGCCACAATCAAAACCAAAACTATAAAGGTAGACACAGACATATGTGCCCTTCAGAACATGAGCTCACAGTAGACCTTAGACCTAAATGTGAGAGAGACATAAAGCCGTGAGATTCTAGAAAGAGAAGACTCTCTGTGACCCTCTGATTGGATGTGAGTTTTTAATCTAACCATCAGTTATAGACCTCGACACTAAAAGCACATATGTGAAAAAGACATTGATCAGCTAGACTTCATTAAAATTGAATGTTCCTGGTTGGCAAAAGACATTGCCAAAGGAAATGGAAAGATAAGCCACAGTCTAGATGAAAATGTATGGATAAACTAAATAAACTAAATAAACTACCCAACTGACTAGCAAAACCCATCAAACTTCAACACACACCTCATCAAAGAGACATGGTTGACAAATATTTATATGGAAGGTGTCATTATTGACATCTAGCCTTAGTCCGTGGTGATCTGATAGGATGCATGGGATTATTTCAATCTTCCTGTATCTGTTGAGGCTTGTTTTGTGACCAATTATATGGTCAGTTTTGGAGAAGGTACCAGGAGGTGCTGAGAAGAATGTATATTCTTTTGTTTGTTTTATGATGAAATTTTATATATATATACACACACACATGTATATATATGTATACATATATATATATATACATATATATATATGTATATAATGACCTGTCTATTGGTGAAAGTGAGGTGTTGAAGTGTGTCTTCAATGTGTGTTTTGAGGTTTCATATCATGAATGTGGGTGCCCTTGCATTGTCAAAGGATGGCAAATTAGAATAACATTAAGATCCTACAATGTACTGGTCAGAATGACAGAATCTGGAGCACTGATGCTACCCAACATTGGTGAGGACGTGGCACAGCAGGCGCTCTGGTCTCTCCTGGTAAGAAGGCAAAATGAAGACTGAGTTTTTAAAAAGGTAAACAATCATTTTCTCAACAGAGAACTTGGGTCCACACAGAGCCTTGGGATCCAGTGTTTGTAGCACCATACTTACAATGGCCTCAACTTGGAAACAGCAAGAGTATTTTCAGTAATAAGTGGATTAAAGAAACCGTGCTGTGTCTAAACCTTGCAAGATTATGAAACATCAAAAGGAAAGCCATCCAACTGGGAAGAGATCCTAAGTGGGCATCAGAAAGCAAAGGAAGGCCATCGCGAAGGCTTTGAGGAACTGCTGTGTGATGTACTGTGCATGAGAAGACATAGCTACTTAAGATGGTGCTGTGATGGTCAGGCTACAGGTCCGTCAAGACACTGGTGCCAAAGTCACAGAAGGCCCAGCACTGGAACACCACCAATAACCCATGTGTGATGACTACACAGGTTTGTCCACTGTTACAAATTCGTGACCTCAAACAGAATGCTAATTCACAGGCAGGGATGCAGGTTTTGGCAACACTGCACATTTTCCATTCAGTTTCACTGGGAACCCCAAACTGCTCTTTAAAGAGTCTATTCTTTAAGAAAAAAATTATCAGTTTAGAATACCACAATGTAGCCGGGCGATGGTGGAGCATGCCTACAATCCTAGCACTTGGGAGGCAGAGGCAGGCCGATTTCCAAGTTCGAGGCCAGCCTGGTCTACAGAGTGAGTTCCAGGACAGCCAGGGCTACACAGAGAAACCCTGTCTGGGGGAAAAAAACCACAATGTAATTAGAAAGTTGTAATAAGTATCAGAAAAAAATAATTAAAGTGTAAAAGAATAAGCACTAATTCAAGATAACTGCAACAGTTAAAGCTTTGCACATTTAAACTGGTCCAAGGTGGGAAGAGCTAACAGAGGAGGGTGGTAGAGTAGTGTCCAAAGCATCATGTTCCTTGCTCACTCTATGCCTATGGAGGGTACTGCTGTGATCAAAGCTAAACAAATGATGTAAAATGTTTATATTTACTTGTTCTGAATAATTAACAGGGACACAGAAAACAAAAAACAAAAAACAACAAAACAAAAAACAAAAAACAAAAACCAGTGTCAATACAGACTTTACCAGATGCAGTTGAGAACTGTTGCTGTCCTGAGATGATTAAAGCCTGGCCTGGGACATCTCTCCTCTGAGGTGAGCTCTGTGGTCATTTGTGGAGAAGTAACGTGCTACACCCGCTCAGCAATAGGGTCAGTGTGGGCATCGATCTGCATGCAGCACCCGACATTCCAGTACTGTTCTGTAAGCAGCAGTGTGAGCTCGCAATCCAGAGGGAACTGCAATCCAGAGGGAACTGGCTGAAAGGCAGACATAGCTGTGCGGTGGCTTCCTGGACAACACCAACAAGAAGAGACTCATGGACACTTGTTCTAAGAACCATTCTCTTGAGAGCTGCTTCCCCCGTCTAGAGAATGGACAAAAATGATCCCAGTCCCACTACCAAGGTTAACGAACTTCCTGAGTTACTTCTAAAGTGAGCTCAAATACACACACACACACACACACACACACACACATATACACACATACACACACACATATACACACATACACACACACACATCCCAAATGAAAATCTGCTCCTGAACTGTAACTTGGGTAGCAAAGATGGGGGTCGCGTACAGTGTGCCACCCACTCAAGATCCTCACTCCTAGAAAATACTAGCCATTTTTCAACTGCAGCCTCATGACCCCTGGCTCACATCCCTCTGTCATTCCTGGGCTTCCTCTATACATCTGGTGCCCTGCCTATCCTTGATGCACAGATCTCCTGGCACCATCTCAGCTGGTTCTCAATTTGTGACCTGGTAGAAACCTAGTAGGCCCAGCTTTATTGTAGCCTCCTGGGTTAACATGGTCATGGCTGGCTTCTCTAGGCTACCAACTGGTATGCCAGCTACTCACCAAATGCCAGCTTTGAACTTAAGTAAGGCAGAAGGGAATGAAGGAAACTGACCCATCTTGGAACTTGGCCACCAAGCTCCCACAGGTGAGTTCTGGGGCTGGCTTCCTCTAACCAAAGTGTCGGTCCGAGTTGGTGGCCAGTCCCTGTTAGGAAAGAGCAGTGTCTAAGAACAAGCCTCCATAGCTGCCCTACGGTGACTGCCAGGGGCAGAATGTCGTCACCAGAAGGTCCTTCCCCAGCCACACCTGTCAGAACTCCTTTGACTCCTCCAGATCTGGCCACCCACGTGAAGGCCCCTCTGCTCAGATTCCACAGCATTTTGTTCTTCTTGTGCTATTTTAAATATTTGGTTCACACTATAAACCAGGGATTATTTAATCGCTATTAAACAGTAAGAAGGTAGAAGTGACTTTTCACCTACACGCCCATAGCAACCAGCGTTGAACTCTGACCCCACTGGAACATGATGTCTGTCATCCTGGAGGTCTGCTGACACCACCAGGTCTGCTAAGGCTCAGAATCAGCTCTTTGTTTTTCTTAAATGTCAGAAAGCTTTTTTTTTTTTTTTTAAAGAGGATATTCTAATAGTTTCCAGTAAAGAAATAATTTGCTAGGGTTCTACCTGAGCTTTTATATTAAAAAAAAAAAAAATAGCCAAAAGCCTAAAACTTAAAGATTTCTTTATGTAAGTCATGGAAGTAAACAGGAATATGTAATCTGATAAAACAGCATTTAAATTATTAACAATTGGTGATGGTAGAACAGGATGCCTTTCTTTTTTTCTGCCAGTGACATGGACAGACTGTCCCTTCCGAGAGTGGTTATGTAACGGTCACTGAAATCCTACCTGCCTCACCATCAAAATGGTCTGGAGACAGACGACCTGCCAAGCCTAGGGTTGTGATTCTCCTATTTCAGTGCAAGGCCTGCCCAGTCATTTCCATGAGGCGTTCATCCCAGGTAATCATCCGGCAGCCCAGTGCTGCAGACAGGTGCAGCCAGCAAGCATGCCACAAGGTAGGAGCCAGAGGAGACTAAAGTTAGAGAATGACACACAGACTCATGATACCCAGCCTGACCAATGTTGTCGGAATCAGCGGGTTGTCAAAACACTTCATCCTGCACTCATAAAGTGGATCAACTCATGAGAGTGACAGCGTAGCCTTGTGATCATCTAAACTAGTAAACTCTGGGATGGAAAATCTAAATCATCTCGCTGAAAATGTCAGAGAGAGCTCCCTGTCTTCTCAGAGTTATAGACGCTTCTTGATTTCAGTGGGGTTAATAGAGAATCGGGTGACCGACTGGCAGGAGACCAGCTTCTTTGTCCTCTTCTGTCCCGCCAGGGCACATATGTGGAATCCTGATTCAGAATAACCAGGGATTTAGTCCAATCTCCTGTTTTCACAAATGTAGAAACGGGATCCAAGCAACACGTATACCCTGGGAGCCTGCAGAGCTGGTGGTGTCTCTGAGACTGGGAAGGAACCTGGGCAGCCCAGCAAAAGATGTAGTTTGTAGCAGTAAGCCAAGAATTCTGGGTCTGACCTACTGTCTAATATAAAGGAGCAAGCAATCTCCAAGTGTGGACTTTAGACCAGAGAGAGCGTCCTGCTGAAACATGTCAGGAAAATGAGAATCGTGGATTCTTCTGCAGATCTAGTGAACTGCAGATCCAGGAGTGGAGATGTTTCTGATGTGTGTTTGCAACTGAGAACTCACTATAGAGAAAGCCCGGCTCATCGTCGATAGTGTTTTGTTCCCCTTGCTTTTTGGACAGGGACATTCCTAGTGTTTTGAACACCTCATTACAAATATGCTGTCGAGATGACACTTGGGAGAATTCGAGAATTGACTCCTCTTTCTGTCCAAAGTAATTCCTCAGCCCTAGCAATCCAGAAATGGATGGTGCTGCGTCATGTCTGCCTGTGCTGCCTCCCTTGGGGACTCCCATGAGTGACACATTATTTTCGTCAGCATCGGTATCACCTTGATCGCTGCTAACACTTATATAAGGACAGCTATATGCCAGGTGGTGCTGCTAGAGCTTATGATATTAAGTCACTTACACACACACACACACACACACACACACACACACACCATATGGTCATATTCGTCTAATTTTACAGAGAACCATAGCAAAGACAAATAAATTGGTCTACAATAATCCTATCACTACAAAAGGCTGGTACGAAGTTTTAAACCCAAGTAGACTGATGAAATGAGTGCAGGAGAAGCCACCCCAGGAGTGGTCAGCACCTGCCCACTCCCTTCACCTTGAGCCCATCTCCCTGCATTGTGCGGAACCACAGCTGTTCCACGCAAGCGTGCTTCTCCTGAGCTTCCAGCCTGAGGTTTCCTGACTGAAAGTTCCTGCCATCCAGCCTTCTTCTCATTTCAAGAATTGCTTTCAGTTTTTGTTAAAACCACATCTTATTCTACAAGACTCTTCTTGGGCCCCCGGCATAGGTTTGGGGCAGGCATTTCTTTATTTCTGACTGTGAAACCTCTGTTAAAATGCCTGTTACACTGAGCTAGGGTTGCCTGTCTTTCAATTCTAGAGCTGTACGCTTTTAAGAGTGGAATCTGCCATTTCTTCACCATCATCCACCACTGTGCGTCACAGGAGACAATGAGTATTGGGTGAGTGAGTGACAAGGGGTAGGCCAAACACACACTGGATCCTATAAAGGCTAAGAAGCGGCAATGAGCCCAGCATATAAGCCCTAACCCCAGGGTTGAACCTCACTGAAGAGTACATGATGCCATCTTAAATCTTCAAGCAAGGAACCACATGGTCAAGAAGTCTCTAGTCCAAACCCAGGATTTCCAGTGCTCTTTGTGACTTGACTTTAGTTTTTGTTTGTTGTACAAAGCCAGGAATGAAGCCAGTGGCCTTTCTCAGACTAGATAAGTACTCTAGATAGTGACCTTTCTCAGGCTAGGTGAGTACTCTACCACTGAGCTACATCTCCAGCCTATGACATGTTTTTTTTTTTTTTGAAAGTCCTCATAGGGTTTACTCCTCAAGGCTCTTGGAAGGTGTTCAAATGGAGTCTTAGTCCATAGCTGTACTAACAGAAGAGCCCACCTCGAGGGTGATGTTCTCCAAGGCCACACAGAAGCACTGTCTGGGGAGAAGAGATGCCTCAGTGGGTAAAGCGCTCTCTACCGAAGCAGGACCACCTCAATTTGGACTCCCTGCACTCACATAAAAGCCTAGTGCTGTGGGTGTGTCTAAACCCCTAGCTTTTCTCAGGCAGAGACAGGTAAACCCCAGAGGCTCAATAGTCAGCTGCTCTGGCCAGGCAGCAAGCCTGGTGAGAGACCCTGTCTCAAAAGCAATGTGGAGAATCAATTGAAGAAGACACCCAATGGTGACCTCCAGCTTCCATATGCACCCACACAGATGCCACCACCACCACACCATACATGTGCACACACGCTGGTGCATGTATGCATGCACAGAATACTGATGCATGTATCACAAGATAACAAAGCTCCCTGGTCTTAATTCTCACACTGAAAACAGAGCCAGAAGAAATGTAGTTTTATTGTTCTGTTTCTGCTTTCCCAAGAAAATAACTCTTGTTGCTGATGTTTGTGAAGTGGCAGAAATCAAACCCAGATCCTCGCAACGTACTAAGCAAGCACTCTACCGCTGAGTCCCGAAGGCGACTTTGCAATGATTAGCACAGTTTTTGTCTTTTCCTCCTGTCTTTGTCCACCCTCGCCCACCTCCACATCAGGTCTTTTCTGCTCAGCCCATTCCAACGTCACTGGCCCTCTGTAGAGAATTAAGTGTTCCCAGTTCCAGCATCAAATAAAGCCATTTGAAATCATTCGACTAAGGTGTTTCAAGGTTGCCCTTTCACAGCGTAGTTTGCTATGCCACGTGTAATATTTATACATGAGTAGATAGAAATGCATATGTATGAAGATACAGGGAGACCCCTGTAGTCACATGGGGAATGTAAAATGGCACTCAAACTAGAGAAACAGAACCAAGTGGCACATTGCTTTAATCGAAAGCCTTGTGTATTAAAAGAATCACACATTTTTCATATTTCCTTAGATAGCCACAGCCACTTCAAAATTATTTAGGAGATGAAATTCACTAGATTTTACCTTCCAGTCAGTGTGCTAAAGGGTCATAAAGGACACCATTTCAAAGGGAATGATGCATTCTGGGAAACACAACAGAACCTAATTATAGCCAGCCAGCACCTAATGGCAGACTATTCTGCGCAGTGTATCATGGTATGATTTGGTCAGCACTGTGCAAACACTAGAGCAAACACTTAGAATCAGATGACCATGATGTCATGAGGCAGTGTCAGCCCATGGGATCCCCACGGTGCATGTGGTCTCTCATGCCCCTACAGCACCATGGAGCCCAAGACAGTCAGGATGGAGCAAAGCCAGGTGCTAAGGAACAAGGTAACGCGGCAACCCTACGTGTGCATGCCTGTGTCTGCGGTGGCTGGATGTTTGTCTGAAGGCACTCTGTAGCACTTCCTGGGTTGGCACGTTGCCAGGTTGAACATACACAGGCCTACATATGGATCGGCAAACACCACAGCCTGTCCCAAGCACTACAGAGCTGGTAACTGGAAAAGGCCTTAAGAATCTGGAGTGGAAGGAGAAGAAGGAATGAAGAAAACTTTGGCAGAAGGCAGAGAGAGAGAGAACACGGACAAGAAGTACAGCTCAGGAGCCAGAGGGTCACTCAGGAGGACCGTGTGCAGGATGTCCAGGAAACAGACACAGTACAAGAGCTTCTTACCTCAGAGGACTTGTCACCTTAGGATGTCACCCCCATCCCCCTACCCCAACTCCTACCTATACCCCACCCCTTCACCTGCCACCCCACACTCCCCCTCCCAACTCCCCCACCTATGGTCTCCTTGCGGGATTCAAATAGCAGGATCTTATCTTCCTTGGGTCTTTTCTCCAAACCACCCTGCCAAGGTGTTGGCTGGACTAGCTTATGGTAGATTTGACACCAGCTCTGCCACTTCAGATCTTCACCTCAGTTATCACTACTATCCAATGCACCATTTGTTGTTTGTTCCTTTCTTTCTACTGGAATTCAAACTCCATGACTTTAGAAATGCTGTTTGTATTTCTATCGAATCCTGCAAACCTACAGCATTCATTGCCAGACCCGGGATATTATTTATTTATTCTTCTCTCAAATATTATATTCCAACTGCCGCGCCCCTCCCTCCTCTCCTCCCGGACTCTTCTCACCTTCCATCTCCTTTAGATCTACCCCTCCTCCATTCCCTTTCAGAAAACGCAGGACCACAATGTTTAAGAAATAACTGTTAAATAAGTTTAAAACAAGAAATCTCATGTGGTTAGAAAATGAAGAGTGGCATAGTATTAATATAGACGTCGGCAGAAATGAGACTTCATATAGGGAAGGGGTTCGTGTATTTGGATAGTTTGGGAACAATTTGGGGGAACCTGGACTGTCCTGCCACTCCCAAATAGGAGGCTCCTAGGAAAAGCCAGGGCCATCTGGTCTACTTCTTTAACTTCTAGGTAGGCCTATGCCTAACCCATCTCAGACAGAACAAACTGTCCAGTTTTCATTAACCAAAAAAGAGGTCAGTGCATGCTTCTTATATAGCTGAGGCAAACACTAGAAAGCTCAAGCTTCTCCCCTGGCCCCTCCATCTTCAGACTTTGGATCTTTGCAGAGTCACACTGAGTTAATTCCCTCAGTGTTTTAGACAACTGGATACAGGCAGTGCTGGAAAGGAAGAGTCGTAGGGTGTGAACATAACTTTTTGTTTTTCTTCTGAACTCTGGAGGAAATGGATCCTTGAGGAGATGGGAGGTGGGAAGAGTCCAGGAGGAGAGGAGGGAGGGGTGCTGCAGTTGGAATGTAATATTTGAGTGAAGAAGGGACCCGGACACATTGGCATTCATCGGAGGAGTGTGCTTACTGACACAGGAAACCATCAGTAGTTGGAGCTTTATGGGATACATCTGCCTGACCTTAGATCACATCCTAAACTCTCCCTGAATTCATTTCCTCACTTCGTTCCTGTGTGGACAGAAAGGCACAGGATGCGGGGGAATTCATAGAGCAAATATTGTCTATGGGAGACAATTATGTTGCAGCTAGTTGTCACTCCCCACAGAGTGCCACAAAGCATTTGGAGGGCCGATATTCATTGCTGTGTAAGTTCATCCCTATCAACAGGAAGCATGCTTTCTGAAAGGGAGAGAGGGGAGTAAAAGGGAATGGGTGAAGGCGGGGAAGGGGGGTGTAGGAGGGAGCAGAAATGGTGGATCTGGGGCTAAGGGCCAGTGTCCAGAGACACTCCCTGCTCTGATGACGTGCTAAAAGCTTGACTAGTTACAAGGAATATTTACTCCTAACTAGTTGGCTTAAATATGATGTGATTTACAATAAGCTAACACTCCAACTAGCAGACACAGACTCCTATGTGTGTGCTCTGGTTGATGAATGAGAATCACTCCTAATTGGAGCTGAAATTCTGGAGGGAAAACAGTCCACAAGCTTTGACAGAAGTAAAAGTTAACTGAAATGAGAGAAATGACCTTCTCTTTTAACTCTCTCTTTAAATACAAAAGAAAGTTTTTATTTATAGTTTTCTAAGCTTAAATTTTATTTCCCGTATGTACTGTACCTTCTCAGTCCATAAGAGATACTCGCTTCCCCAGTACATGGGCATCCACTTCCACTGGCTTAGGTTATTTGTAGAGCTCATGACCATTTCAGAACTGGGAAGGCACAAGGATAGTCATCAACAAGCTAAGTGGACGGGAAAAACAGAAAGAAAGAACAAAAGAATGAAAGAATGAATGAAAGGAAGGAAGGAAGGAAAGAAGAGAGAAAAAGAAAGAAAGAAGGCAACTCTGCAAACCGCAGTGAAGAGCCTAGCAGCTTGGAGTGGCCCTGTCATGGTCCCCACAGTGGGTCACCCGGAAACACCTGTTGTGAATATATACATACGTGTGTGTGTGTGTGTGTGTGTGTGTGTGTATACACATACATACATATACATACACACACACCCTCCAAAGGCTTGTATATTGAAGGCTTGGCCTCAGATTCAAGCTGGGTTTAGAGGGGAGACTCTGCAGAAGTGACTGGCTCGCAGGGGCTCTGCCTTTATCGGTGCATTAGTTAATGGAAGGAATCAGATTCTGAGCAGACTGTAAGATGGTGGAACTGTGGTAAGTAGGGCCTGGTTGAAGGAGGTAAGTCATGGGGTGTCTTTGAAGGGTATTTTACCATGACCCCTCTTTCCCTCCCCTTCTCCCTCTCTTCCTCAGTCCCTCCATCCCTCCCTCATTCCCTCTCTCCTTCCCTTTCTGTCTGTCCTTTCTCTCCATCTCTGCTTCCTGACCACCCTGAGATGAGCAACCTTGTTCCACTATGCCCTTCCAGCATGATGCTCTACCTCACCACAGCCCTGCAACACAGCAGTCAGCTGACTATGGGCCAACCCCCCCCAGGGGGGTCGGAGTTCAGCACCAGGCAAGGATGGAACAGTTGCCACTGTGCAGTGAGCCTCACAC
>JADRCD010202357.1:33187-54499 GCA_019843815.1 Montemys delectorum | reverse complement strand
CTCCTCCTCCTCCTCCTCCTCCTCCTCCTCCTCCTCCTTCTCATTATTTTACTGCTATTATTATATTGTTTTCAGTATTGGTTTTTAAATGATTGACACTGTAAGAGAAACTTTTAAAAAGAAATAGTAGGGCTGGTTAAGAGCACTGAGTACTCTTCTAGAGTTCCTGAGTTCAGTTCCCAGCAACCACATGGTGGCTCACGACCATTTGTTATGGGATCCAGTGCCCTCGTCTGGTGTGTCCGAGGACAGCTGCAGTCTGAAGATGAGCTACAGCATGCTCATCTACATAAAATAAATAAGTAAATCTTTAACAAAAAGAAATAGTAAAAATAAATATTATTTAGTGAGAGAATATAAAAACCATGAAAGGGATATTTGGTCCATTTTCTGTAGCTGTAACAGCAAACTATAGACTAAGTAGTTTACAAAGAAAAGAGCTTTACTTGCTTGGCTCACAATCCTAGAGCTTCAAGAGCATGACTCATGTATTTGCTTGGTATCTGGTGGGCTTTATTTGCAGGTAGGATATGTTCTAGAAAGTTCTCTCTCTCTCTCTCTCTCTCTCTCTCTCTTTCTCTCTCTCTCTGTATGTATGCATGTATTTGTGTCTATGTGTGTATGTGAGTATATCTCTGCCTGATTCTCTGTCTCTGTCTCTCTGTCTCTCTCTCTGTCTCTGTCTCTCTCTCTCTGTTTGTGTATGGATTGTTTGTTTTAGAAAGCCACTATTGAAAGTATTGAGGATCACTTCCATGTAATCCTGGTGACTTCCCATAGGCCTCACCTCCAAATACTATTAGAGCATGGCTTTGTGCATTCAATTTCTGCATGTAAGTTCTGGGGACACATCTAACCGAAGGTGTAAAGAAGAGTGGACTGGCTAGCTGGATGAAGCGTGGGACCTCAGTTTCTCCAGGAGATGGGTGCTCCTGAAGTTGTTAATGGAGGTGGCCTCTTGGTTGTGGTAGGGCAGTGGATGTTTCCTGATTGGTGATATTATTGATCTCTTGTCATTCTCCCAGCTGCTGTGGGCCACTGCACATCGGTTTGACGTTGGCTGTGGGTATGTATGGTGGTGGCTGTCTTGGCTGAGTGCCATGGGTGACTGGCAGTGTGAGGCATATCAGTGTTTTGTGCTAGCTTGGCCGTTGTGGTGGTAGCATTCCTTGACTTACTGTCATGGTCACCTCTTCTGCTGGGATCACCACCTCTAAAGATGTCCCCAGACTCAGCAGTGTGACAGAACCTGGTGCCAGGATGAGATGCCACTTAACAGGCTCATAGAGAGCTAATAATACACACGAGCAAAAGGAGATAAACAATAATCACATCCACACGTGGCTGCCTTTCCCTGATAGGAGAAGATATGAGTGGCTCCTCAGTTGCCCCATGATAGGTGACATAGAATAAATACCATTTCACACTCAGCCCTTTCCTCTGACAAAGTGCAAATACCTCATACCTTCAAGCCACCTTCTTAGCTATGTTTTTTTCCCCCTCTAAGATGGGGTTTCATGTAGCCCCGAATGTGCTATGTAGCCGTAGATTAAACTCTCAACTTCTGCTCCTCCTGCATCTACCTTCCAAGTGCTGGATTTGTACATGTAGACCACAATTGATGCATGTGGTACTGAAGATTGAAGGCTGGATCTCGTGCATGCTAGGCAGGCCCCATGTCTCCATCCTCTGTGGTTTGGCTCTCAGATGTTTACTAAGTATTTCTGTTAAAGGCTAGTTCCTTGTCTTCATACTGTTGGAAGGTGGTGGACCTTTCAAAAGCTAGGCTCCGGTGAGAGGTCTTGGGGTGATGCTTGGCCACCAGGTAAGCACCTGATTCCCCACCTACTCCACTATGATATGTAGTACTTTACAACAGGACTAAAGTCAACAGGGCCATCAGCCCTGCACTGCCAAAACTGAGAGCAAGGAGACCCCTTCTCTTGGTCTCTAGTATTTGTTACAGTGACAGAAAGCTGACTGGTACACTTCCTTGAGAGGATTTTCAGAATCATCACATCTTATGATTAGATGGTAGTGTCTTCCTTAGGGCATGGAGAGCAAGTCCCCCAGCAATCTTCTCATGTAGGCTGGAAAACCAGGAGCCTGGAGATCAGGTGACCTATGCCAGGCTCCAGGAAGAAACCTGACAACATCCAGGCCAGTAGCTCTTTGGCTGAGCTTTCTCTTGCCATGCCTTGTGGGGGTAGACAGTGAATGTTGGGAAGCACCAGCCCAGCTCCGGTGCAACCATGGTTCCTAGAGTGCACGCTGCTTTGTGGGCCTTGCCTTGGTCCTTGCTTTCACATGTGCTTGCGCTTCACGTTGCAGGTGTGAATTATCCTGCGGATGTGACGGGCTGTTGAGAAACGCTGAGTGGAGTGGGTAGCATCTTTGCCCCCTCTGCCTGCTTTCCTTCCGCTCTGCTGCATAGTGGATCATAGGTAATGTGTCCTCAGATCAGCGAGGTATGCAGAGCCGAGCCAGGGCAGGGCGTCTTGCGTCCCCATGCTACTGTGCTGAGGTGGGTCCCCCGGGGCAGGCCTTACCCATGGACAGAACCTAGCTCAGAGGGAATGCCAGTGTGTTTAGTAAATGCTTAAATGCTTGATGGGAAAGTGAAGGACGAATAGAAGAGAGGCAACATGGTGAGTAGCACAAACTTGAGTTTTAAGCAGGTGGATGCTAGATTCCATCATTTGATTACTTTCAGTGGAAAGACCTTGATTCCTTTCTAGGATAAGTAGCATATTTTCAAGAACAAGAAAGCAAGCATTGAAGCTCTATTGCTTATTTCTCTTAGTTCCTGTCAGAAGTGACTTAATGGAGGAAGGATGTGTTTTACCTCACAGTTTATCATGATGGGGGAAGTCATGGCAGACATACGTAAGTATAAGCCAGCTAGTCAGCCATTAGGAAGCAGAGAGAGAGACAGAGAGAGAGAGAGAGAGAGAGAGAGAGAGAGAGAGAGAGAGAGAGAGAGAGAGAGAGAGAGGGGTGTCTCTGTTGTTTTTCTTCTCATGCAGTCCAGCTCCTGAACTCTGCACTGGTGCCACCCACAGGCCTCTTCCCACCTCACTTAAGCCAGTCTGGAGCAATCTCTCACAGACATACCCAGAGGCTTGTCTCTAGTTGATTCTACATCCTATCGAGTTGACAATCAATGTTACTCAACACAAGAGCCCTTTAGAGATCATTGCAAAAGCGTTGGTTTTGTTGCAATGAGCTCAGAGAAAGAGTGAGAAACAGATACTGAAATCTCATAGGCATTGGGCTGGAATTAAAGGATGGTGGTCACGTGGTTGTGAAAGGGAGGAGGCTGTCTAGTCATGGTGGGAGCAGTCAATCACTCATCCACTCAACAGCTTTTGAGTGTCTCCGGGGTAAGCAATGCCGGAAGAATCCTGCATGTTATCTCTCTGGCCTGTGATGGCTGTACTCTGTCATCATAATGAGGAATATGTTGGGTTCCAATTGCAAACATCAGTCTTATAGCTCCCTTCCGTTGCTCAGATAGTTCAGATGAAAGAAAGGCCGCAGTAGCTCTCTGGTCCCTTCCCTTGGGTTCTGTGGCTATGTACAGCATCCTGTGGTCTTTGTCACCTATATTCCTTCAAACCTAGATTCATACTAGTGAGGGTCAGTTGTCATGTGTGTGTGTTTGTTCACATGTGGTTGCTCATATGTAGAAGCCAAAGATCAACTCTAAGTGTGGGTCTGGAAGCTTTCCACCTAGTTTTTTTTTTGTTTTTTTGTTTTTCGTTTTTGTTGTTGTTTGCTTGTTTTGAGATACAGTCTCTTATTGGCCTAGAACTTGCCAGATCGCCTAGACTTGGCTAACCAGTGAGCCTCAGGAATGTTCCTGTCTCCACCTTCCCAGCAGAGAGATTACAATGTGTACCACCATGCCTGCCCGCCTGTCTTCTTTTCTGTCCCTTCCTTCCCCTTCCCTTCCCTCCTTCCCTCCCTCCTTCTCCTTTCTCTCTTTCTCTCTCTCTTCCTTCCTTCCTTCCCTCTCTCTCCTCTCTCTCCTCCCACTCCCTTTCCCTCCCTCCTTCCCCCCCTTCCTGTAACTGAACCCAGGGCCTTATGCATCCTATCAGATGCTCCCATACCGAGCTCTGTGTCCTAGCAACTGTTTTGTTCTTCTGTGCAATTTTTCTCTGAAATTTGCCACCCAAAGCCCTTTTCCCTCAGACCCGTGTTCTTACCCTCAACGCTTCTTCATTCCCCCCCACTCCACCCCCCTCCCCCAATGCACAGAACACCCAGTAATGCAGAGTTGGGTTTGTCTGAAGACGGTCCTAAGCAGTGCAGGTGCCTCCGTGGTCACTGAAGGAGCCTGCTCTGCTAAAGGCTTTTGCTGTCGGTTAGCTCTTGAGACTCTTCCCTCCGGTCGGTCTTCTTCCTCGGGAGCCTTAAATCGCCACTGTTTTCCACCTGTGGGGGACTCCGTTCAGATTGAGTCAGCAGGAAGTTTTAATCCATGGTTTTGCCTCACTTCCTCAACTGTACAGAGAAAGATAAATTGTGGGAGAAATGAATTTAGGATGTACTTTATGACTTCCAAGCAGCTCTTAGTGCCATAGCGTGGAAGGTAAAAATGAAAGACAAATGATTATGAAGGATTCCACCCTTCTAGCAATTGGGTAGCCCAGGCTGGCAGCGTCTGTGGCATCTCTCTGATTTTCTGTTGCAGTCCTGCTTAGCAGCAACCATCCTTTCCAGTGTGGTTCCTGCTGTCTTGAGATTCCTCCTAGAAGCAGTGTGTATGTAGCTTTTTCTTTCTTTGTATGTATATGTGCAGGTGTATGTGCTTATGTGCATATATGTATGCGTGTGTACATGTAGAATGGAGGACAAAAGTCCACCTTGGGTATAGTTCCTCAGAATGGTCAACCTTGTTTGTTGAGACAGTGACTCTCACTGAGACCCGGGTCTCTGAGATCAGGCTAGGCTGGCCAGTGAATCCTGGCATTTATCCATCTCTGCCTCTCCAGTGCTTGGATTACAAGTGTGTGCTACCACACCCACCTTTATGTGGGTGTTCTGAGAATCAAGCTCAGGTCCTCAAACTCCTGTGTGGTAAACGATGCTGACTGCTGTCTCCACAACCTTAGCCTGTTTTTTTGTTTTGTTTTGTTTTGTTTTTTTGTCCTCATAAACTGAGCCTATATTTTTTACATGTCAGTTTATCTAAAGCCAGAAGATGATGCCTGGGTTTGCATTATTTTTCTTCATAAGGTATAATGTCTGTAGAATTGAAGCTAGACAGAGAAACTTCTAGGCATTTACAGTCATAACCTCCTAAGGTTTTTGGTGGTTTTCTTTTCCCTCAAAATTTGTCCCAGATCCACTGACTGTGGCAAAAGCTTTTGTCTTCCGTGCCTTGGCCAAGCTTTCTGAGTAAAGAGAAACCCCACAGCCCCGCTTTGCCAGCATCCATTTTTTACGGTACTAGATAATCTGAAGAGGTTGCAAGGACTGTGAGGATGCTGTGCTAAAGAGAAACATGGCTTCCGGTATCCGAGCGTCGGCTTCCCTGGACACCTGACTTTGGGAAGGGTCATTGAATCAGCAAACATCGTGATTGACACATGAGGAGAGCTGACTGGTCTCAAGTCACGTGACGGATAACTCCTGAGGCAAGATTTGAATTAAGATCTGTCTAAAGAAATTTCTAGAAGACCGTGTTCCGCTCACAGCAAACTGAGATGGGGCTATGTCTCTCCTCCAGGATGTGTCCTGTACCCCCTCCCCCCCGCCCGCCATGACTTGTTTTTGTGGTTTCCTTTTGTAGTTTTTGTAGGGACCTTCCAGGGGCTCTGTGGAGGTTCTTTGGTTCCGCATGCTCAGAACTTTACCTTTCCCCTGGCTTGCCCCGGAACCAGAGCAGAGATGTGTTAACCTTAGTCTGCAGGGGAGTGAGCTGGCTCTGGAACCTGACCTGTATGTGCGTGTCAAAACCCCTCTGTTAAGGAAACAAATGGGCTTAATAGCCATTTTATGAGTCAGGAAGACATTTTGTTACTGTTTTGCTATTTCTATCCTGGCAAAATGAAGCACATCATTTACTTGTGCATCTCTCTGTGTGCACATGTGTGTACATGCATGTGCATGTGTGTGCATGCACACAGGTAGCTGTGTGTATGAACATAGGCTATGGAAGCTAGAATAGTCTTGGCTGCTTCCCACATTTGTATTTTGAGACAAGAATCTGAATTTTTTTTTTTTTTTTCTAGACAGGGTTTCTCTGTGTATCCCTGGCTGTCCTGGAACTCACTCTGTAGACCAAGCTAGTCTCGAACTCAGAAATCTGCCTTCCTCTGTCTCCCAAGTACTGGGATTAAAGGCGTGCGCCACCACCGCAGGGCCTGAATTTATTTTTTATTTTAATTTTAATTTTTTTTTTTTTTTGTATTTTGACTTCATTGGCTTGGAAACTCATCTAGTAGAACAGACTGGCTGGCTAGCACCATCTACCCGGCAATGTGTACCTCCAGGGCTGGCTGTGGTTTTTGTGTGGGTTCTAGGAATTGAATTCAGGTCTTCTTGTGTACAAGACAAGCATTGTACTGACAGAGATATCTTCCAGACAAAGAAAGTAATTTGTAACACATCCAGAGAACTGAGATTTCCATCTACCATGCACACCTATGCACAACTATGTCAACAGCAGCAGAAACAAAACCATAAGTAAAAGCCAGCTACGGTCTTCTCTGAGGATTCCGGCAAGCAAAATGTAGCGGTCATTGGAACTGGGCACATGGATCGTTGTCTACAGCTTAGGTGTCCGTCAACAAAGGATTCTGGGAAATTCAATCATATATCCAGAAAGGCAGAGGAGTCTAGTCAGTTTTTTCAAATGGCTAAACATATACAGGACTACCACAGCTGTCCCTGTCTCTTTTGCATGGCCTGGTGTTGAGCTGGCTACTTATCATAGCTGAGTATAACAGATCAATTTTGAGAATTAATTTGGCTGGGCAGTGGTGGCACATGGCTTTAATCCCAGCACTCAGGAGTTCAAGGCCAGCCTCCTGGTCTACAGAGCAAGTTCCAGGATAGCCAGGGTTATACAGAGAAACCCTGTCTTGAAAAACCAATATAAAATATAATATATAATATATAGTATATTAATATCAAGACATCATATATTAATTATAATATCAATTATACACACACATACTTTGACAAGTCTTTAATCCGTTCTGCTTATACTCATCCCACCTTATCCTTATAAACTCATCTCCTCCCCCACCCATGTCTCCATTTCCTCTGTGTGTGTGTGTGTGTGTGTGTGTGTGTGTGTGTGTGTTTTTCCCCCACTGGACTTAAGGAGAGTTGCCCACATGGGCGAAGCGTGCTGCTATCCTCTAGAGCATGAGTAAAGAAATCGGCAGCAGTTACACCACTTCCTGTCCCCCACCAGCCCTTGACTGCCATGAACTCCATTGTGTGGGTCTGGACCCCGGGAAGCCCCTTCCCCATCTATGGTTAAACACACGGTGGCTCTGTCTGTGTAGCTCTCTGGAAGCAGCAATATCTGTTCTGAGTTCCTGAATGCCGTGATCACGTCTCCAGCTTTGGACAGTGTTCGATGGCCCCATCTGCCTGCCTTGGCTTGTACGTTTTTTCCCACCTTCTCTTCCACAGTGTTCGCTGAACCTTGATGAGGGTGATTTGTTGAGCATCCGGACTAAGGCAGAATGCTCAGCCAGTCATGTGCTCTCAACACTTTGCCCAGCACGATTCTCTCCATGAACCACCATTCATTGCGAATGAAGCTTGTTTTGATCAGGCTGAGGGCAGTGCACTGGCTTATGGGTATAAACATAAATAGGTAAGGATTTAGGGGGACTAGGACAGACATGTTTGGATGCCAAGCACATTACCCTCAAATGAGGCATTTCATTTTATCCTATTTTAAATTTTAAATATTCTTACTCTAAAGAAGGTTTTTTTTTTCCCTTTTCACATCACAGTGTATTATAAATGTTACTCTAAACGTTATTGAAAGCGGCGGCTTTTTGTCAGGGCTCCTTAACTTTGAAGAATCATTATTATTGTGCATAAATGAGTCACCATATATTATGTACCTCAAGCAGTGTTTTATATTCTCAATAATTGGAAAACACTGGGAGAAAAGCAATAGGAAAATGTTAAATGGGAACATTCACTGTTAAGAAAGGGCTGCCAGCCCGATAGGCCGCTACTCACTGTTTCTGTTTAGGATATGTTTTGAAATCTGTTTCTCTAATGATCTGTGTGGAAGGTGACCTTTTCTTGTCACAGGAACTTCTTAGCAATAAGAAGTAGTTAAAACTGTATCTGATGTTGAGTTAACACCCAGAGGTATCAGGAGCCAAGGAGTTTAGTATTCCAGTTTGATTCCAAACTTGCCTGCGATTCATCGTGAGTAAGCTTCCAATACGAGCAGCTGAGCTGGTAGGTGTTCCGGTCTTAGCCTTCTGGAGTCCAGAAGTGTGACATCCCTCAGGTTCTGAACTCACATCCCTCTGGGGAAAGTTTCAGAGATGTTCTACCTACTCAAGGGCTCAGGGCCACACGCACAGGGCTTTGTGGTACATTTAGTGTCTTGAATGCTCTCTCCAACTTGAAATTCTTTATGTGTGTGTGGTCTGTGAACATGTATGTGTGTGTACATGCATACATAGGTGCATGTGTGTGATATGTGTGTATCTAGCGGTCAACATAGGGTGTTTTACCATCTTTTGTGTGTGTGTGTGTGTGTGTGTGTGTGTGTGTGTGCTAACCTTAGAGTTCATGGATCAATCAGCAGGACTACCTAGCTGATGAGTCCCAGGGATCCTCCTGTTTGCCTCCCCAGTGCTGGGATTACAAGCATGAATCTTCATGTTCAGCTAGGGATTTGAACTCATGCAGCAAATGCTTTACCAGCTGAGCCATCTCTCCAGCCATTCCAACTTTAAATTCTTAATATATTCTTGAATATGAGCCCCCATTTGTGTTTTGCCTTCTACCTTCCAAATAGTGGAGTGTAGGGCCTCATCGCATAGAGTATGGGAGTAAGAGTTTATGTGATAGATACTTCCATACTTGGTGAGGTAATGGTCTGTGAGGGTGAGGTGCAGACTCAGTAAAGAGTCATCAGAGGACTGGGACATGGCTTGTTCAATGAAGTGCTCGCTAGGCAAGCATCAGGACTGGAGTTCAAGTCCCAGAACTCATATTAAAAAAATGCTAGTTGTTGTAGTGTGGGCTTTGAATTCCAGCACCAGGAAGATGGAGACAGGTGGCCTGCTAGCCTGGGCTAATTGGCAAGCTATAGGCCAATGAGAAACTCTGTCTCAAAAGAAAATAATGGAGGAACTCTGTTTCAAAAAAAAATAATGGGTATGACTTTTGAGGAATAGCACTCTAGGGATTGCCTTCTAGTCTCTATATACATGAATTGATGTGTGTACACATCTGCACACAAATGTATACCTTCCCATAAGGAGATGTACGTTTACACACGCACACAGGCACACTCACGGTATTTGCCATTTGGTGAGCATCCAGGTAGGACTCTCTTGTTTCTTCAGGTCTGAACCCAGCAGAGAAATGAGTGCAGTGGTATTTCAGCTTCCAGTTAAGGGACGGATGATTTTTAAATGGCAGAATGGCAGCTTCCAGCGCTTCAAGGAGCCTGTCCCACACAGCTTAGCTTATAGAACAAGTATTTAATTTGACACCAGAAAGGAGGCCAAAGAAAGTCCTTTTATGAAGCAGATGCCATAATGTCGCTTCTGCTTTTCATATGATTGTTGACCTTATGAGGAAGAGTGGTATTCTGGGGAGACCAGCAGACGCTGCCCAGTCAGTATATGCTCAAGAACGTCTCTGAACTAATTTAAGGCTTACATGCTTGGTACTGATAAAATTAGCCAGCCGGTCACTTCTCCATCTCGTTGGGGTTAGGAAGAATAGTTTGAAGTTCAGAAGGAGACAGAAGTGTTTGCCTGTAGCCAAGGCATTCTATAAACCACTTCCATTTTGAGGAAGAGGCTGTGCACTCACAATCATAGCAAAAGGTCACTTTTGTATTCACTGAGCTCTGACCATAGCCCTGTACCTTATAAAGGCACGGAACTAAGCAGCCCCCTTGTAGTATGGCCACAGCAGGGCAGTGGGGTGAGACTGAGAATCCCTCAAAGAGATTTT
The DNA here is from genome assembly GCA_019843815.1 of Montemys delectorum. Lineage (NCBI taxonomy): Eukaryota > Metazoa > Chordata > Mammalia > Rodentia > Muridae > Montemys > Montemys delectorum. Next base: position 44,311 of record JADRCD010202357.1, on the reverse strand, counting down.
CTTGAGTACTGCTCCTTAAGAAAATGGAAGTTGGAAAAGCATCGCCCTACATTATTGAGCCCGTACTGTGTGACGTTCCTCTGGCAACCAGGCTTCGTAAAGGTTTGCCTCCTTTGGTCCCTGCTTTGCTTTGAGCAGATGTAAGAGCATTTTGGAATTTCTAAGCTTGAGGGTGTTCAGTCTGGAGAGAGACTTGTAAACAGCTTGTTCTTTGATCATCTTGAGAGAGCAGAGGTCTGAGCAGCCAGAAACTTTCAGTAGGGCCACACGAGTCGGGCCTATTGAGTTCAGAGTTTCTAGAGGACTCTACAGAGTTTCATTGGGATTTCAGATGCTCTCTTCTTTTGTATGCACGAATGCATGTATATCTGTACAGGTGTGTGTGTGTGTGTGTGTGTAAACATATATATGTGCATATTTGAGACTATGTGTAGGCCAAAGGTCAGCCTTAGTTTTTGTTTCTCAGGAGCTGTCCACCCTGTGTTTAGGCTTGGCTGGCTGGCCAGCAAGCTTCAGGGCTTTATGTTTCTCCACTATCCCAGTGCTAGGTTACATGTACCACCATGCCCCACTTTTTATGTGGGTGCTGGTGGCTGGACTCGGGTCCAGCAAGCCCTTTACTGCCTGAGCTACCTTCCAAGATGCTGAACTTCTTCAGGGGCTAGAAACTCACCGAGGAGGCGCTCCTTTGTCAGTGTGAAGTGCCTTTCATCTTTCGTCTCTTCCTAGTCTACTGCCGTCTTGATAGCCCAGTCAGGGATGGAGCATGGCGAACTGTCTCAAGCTGTTGGGAGAATGAAACAAGCCAACAAACATGATGTTCTTAGGGTGACAACTGCTCCAGCTTTAATGCTCCACCCTTGCCAACGTGTCCTGTCAGTAGCATGACACAGCATGGGCATTGGTTGATGTGCCTAAGGATTGTGTTGTCATTGTTCCTGGCTCTGGGCTCCAAAAACAGGAGGATCCCTTTATCTGATAAATTATCATGGGGTTGATTTTTTTTTTTTTAATTTTTATTACTGCTCTGTAATTTTCAGTTGTTGATTAGTGGTCTCCGGTGGCTGACACCTGAGAGCCCTGTGTGATGTGCATCCATCTTTGCATACTGTAGACATTTTATACTGGCTTTATTTATGTTGTCTGTTAATGAGTTCTCAGCTCAGTGAAACTCAGCACCTGGGGACTTGCAGGAGGTGACTGGGCTATGATTACAGAGTGAGTCTCTGGGTCTTCTTGTAAGAATTTCTATGAAGTAGACAACGCGTGGGTCCCTGATCTCTCCTCTGCTTGCCAGGATAATGCCAATCCTTAGACAGGAACTTCTGTGAGGTGCGTTTAATTTTTTTAGGGCTGAGAAAATATGCTGTCTTAAACATACTTGCAAGCCTTTCTAAGAAAACAACTTGCACTTCTCTGGATTGTGGCACAGGCAGAGTTTTCCAAGGGGTAGGTGTGGTACTGGAAGTGGCACCAGCTCCTTCTGTTGCCTGATCAGTTTCCTATCTAGGTAATTAGATAATTAGCCAGTGCCAAAAGCTTATATCGTGAGCAGACTGATGAGTCTGGCAGTGCCATTGATGGGCTCAATTCTTAGGTTGTGGGTGCGGTGAGGCCCTTTAGATGGCATGGGGATATGGCTTAGTTGGTAGAGTACTTGCCTAGAATTCACCAGGCCGGATTTTGATTCCAATTACCATGTAAATTAGGTAGGAATGCCTTTAATCCAGGAGGCAGAGGAGGAAGGATCAGTAGATTAAGGCCATCTTTGACTACATAGATGGAGATCCTGTCTTGAAAAATAAGACCAAACAAAACCAAACACATATTCTTTTTTAAAACAAGGAAAAAAACCTTGAGTTTTGAATACTGTCACCATGTTTTGACACCTGGTGTTTTCCCACACCAATGGATCCTCCTGCTCCACACGCATCAGCTGAATGTCACACAACTTGTTTCTGATGGCTACTCATCCCGGTTCTGTGGGACTCTGGTGGCAGGCGCAGCCCCACAAGACTGCCCCAACTTCTGGGCAAGCCCCAGGCTCCAGGTTGTGATTTGTGCTTGAGTGATGGCTGTTAAGTGGAGGGTTTCCCCAGTTTGATAATCTGCTGTGGGGACTAATGCAATTGAGGAAGTTCTTACTCACATTTTTTTTTCCCCCAGTTTATTGTGAAGGAGGTGCCAAGGCATGCAGGCAAGCATGCAGATGAGCATGCAGATGAGCATGCAGATGAGCATGCAGATGAGCATGCAGATGAGCATGCACTCAACCTGAGGACAGAGGTGTCCAGATGCAGAAGCCTCAGTTCCTGTGAATTTAGGGTATAAGGTCAGGCAGTCACACAGATGTGTACACTAAGTAACCCAGGAACAACCTAAATCTCATTGCTTCTGGTTTTTATGAAGAGCTCGTTATCCAGGACCCCTCTCCCTCCCTTCAGCTTGGTAGACAGGGCTGAGTGGTCCAACCCTCTCACTACCTGTTTCTCCTTGCACCCAGCACCACCGAGAAGGGATTCAGGAGGCCCCCATCAGTCCTCTCATTAGCATACCAAAGGACACACCCATCATTCTCTTCTGTCAGGAGCAGGGATTAAGATAAAAAAATTATACAAACAATAAACCTCTTAACCTCGGTTACTCACAAGCTTTGGAGACTGATGCCAGGAACTGGGGACAGTCATCAAATATGTATTTATGATTATACCACACTCTTGGTTAGTTGGCTTTTTCCCTGTGTTACTCCATAAAGGAAAGAGGGGAGAATATTGCATCAGGAATGGATCAATGGAAACCGTGTTTTAGAATGTATGCTAAATCTTTGGCTATATGTTCTTCTTCCCAGCTTGCATTATTTAAATCTTGTAATAACAGTGCTGTGGGGACTCAGAGAATAGCTCCCTCCAAATATGGAATCTTGGCAGGCTGAGCAAGTGATTGTAAAGGGAAAACTCTGGAAGTTCTCTTCCCTGCCTTAAGACTGGCACATACACATAATCGCAGACTGCCCTGCTCCGACTCTTTATTTATCTCATAAAGGAAGGCCAGCTCGATCACACTCCAGAGACTACCTTGGCATCACGTGCTTATTTACCTTGTAAGCCCCCAGGATTATCCACATCCACCCCCCTCCCCTCTTTGTAGAAAACAAGGGTGTATAAGTTGGTGCACGCATCAGCAGGCAGGTCACCGCCTCTGAATTTTTCTCCTGTGTTGTGGGTTTCTCCTCTTGCATGCTGTAGTGACTATTCCTGGTTGTCAACTTGACTATATCTGAAATGAACTACAATCCGGAATTAGAAGGCTCACCTGTGGCCCTAATCTGGAGGCTGAGAGATACAAGTTTCCGACCTGAATCTTGGCATGGAGATCTTGAGGCATAGTGGCTATGAATCCCAGAAGATTAAGATAGGAAGAGGTACGAGTTCAAGGTCATCTGGGATTAAAGGTGTGGTGGCACATACCTTTAATCTGGGCCACACCTTTTGCTGGAGACCTATATAAGGACTTTGGAAGAAGAAAAGCTCGAGCTCTGCTTCGCCTGCTTGCCTTGTGAGACTGAGCAACTGCTGGATCCTTGGACTTCCATTCACAGCTGCTGCTGACCATTGTTGGGAGTTGGACTACAGACTGTAAGTCATCAATAAATTCCTTTACTACATAGAGACTACCATACATTCTGTGACTCTAGAGAACCCTGACTAAGACACATGCTTCTAAGTTTGGAAGCTTTTTTTCTCCTTTCATTTTTGCCAGTTTACTGCAGTGAACCTGCAGAAGGTGGAAGGGAAATTTCCCTTGAACCCCTACAATGTAAACTTATGGAGTGAAGCATGCTTAGTCACACAGGACTCTAAGCTACACGTGTATGAGCCTGGCAGCTCTTCAGGTAGTTTACATGAGCTTATGAGCAGGAAACACTTAGAAAGGAAGTACAATTGTCTGTTTACTATGATACGCTGCCATATTAAAAATAACCGTCTCTAATATTATTGTGAAAGGTTACTTAATTTGTTTTTAGTACAGTGCTGGAGATTTGTGTATGAGAGTAAAGCTTTCTATCACTGTGTACCAAGGGTTAGGAAGATTTTAACTATAAGAGATTGAAAACTAGAAGTCTAAATGGACAGAGCCATTTCTTTTAGGATTTAATTAAACCACATATTCATGAGCACCTTCTGTGTCCCACGCTTGCTTACCATGAATAATCCATCCCTTAATCTTCAAAACACCCCTGGGGGTACATAGCTAGCAAGGAGGAGATCTTCAGCCATATGCATCTTCTTTTATGGTCTAGCCATTTTTTTTTTCCTCCTTACTTTTCTAAATGTGTCCCAGTGAAAAGACACTACTTTCGAGTTATGCACTTAGGGAATAATAATTTATGCACTTGGCTACATAATCCAGGTTCCAAGATACAGCCTTTTGTCTGAAGTGTTTCATTTGCCTAAATAATCAAATTAGGTAACCACCAAATCCCTCTTTGTTTTAGGATTTACAGAGTTAGCTACTATTAGAATAGATCTTTCCTTTTTTTTTTTTTTCAAATCTCATCATGAAGAGCCTTTTGTGGTAAAACTAATTTTGGTGAGTAACAGAATGAGAACTCACAGAACATCCAAGCAAGGAGAATGGATACAGAATCTCAGGACATGCCCAGAATAAAGTATTTCCTTTCAGTGAGTTGAATGGCTGGCAGTGTAGGGAAATGCCAGGTTAACTTTAGCATGATGCTCAGTGCATGGATTTATGAGAGGATGCCGATTTCACCAGACCCAGGCATGGGGTTTTATTAAATATGTCCATTTTAATTCTACCTGAACTTCAGCAAGTGCTTCATTTTTTTCTTTCAACGATGTAATTTTTTTTCCTATCTGACAAGCATAACAAATGTTAAAGTTCCATTAGAGAAATAAACATTGTGCATTGGGAAATGAGCGTGCTGTGGATGGTTTATGAATACATATACACTGAAATAGCCTTCTAGAAGCCTTTAAAATAAGTTGATTTGAAGACTCTGGGATGGGTTTGACAGTGGACACCTTTAATCTTAGCACTGGGAGGCAGAGGCTGGGCAACCTCTGAGTTAGAGGCCAGCCTGGTTTAGACCAGACAGAAATACATGGTAAGACCCTATCTCTAAAAACACACCAACCAACTGACCAACCAACTAACCAACTAACCAACCAACCAACCAACCAACCAACCAACCAACCAACCAACCAACCAATATATAGAATCTAGAGCTAAGGAGATAGCTCAGATCTTCATGACTTCCCAGGCAAGTGTGAGGCATGAGGATTAGAGTTTGGATCCCCAGAAATGCAAGTAAATGTCTAGTGATATGATAATGATTCTGCCTACCATTCCAGCCTAGGGAGAGTATCCAAAGAGCAAACCGGCAATCGAGGCTAGCTGTGTTGGTGAGCTCGGTATTTGACTGAGTGCCCTTGCCTGAATGAATAATGAAGCAAGAGCAAGAAATGATGATTTTTGGACAACTTCAGGCTTTCATATGCACACACACACTTGTGTACATGTCACCACACACATGTGCACCCATACCCATGTGGATCTATACATGTGCAAAAAAGCCCTCAAAGCATACAACACACACGCACACACACACACATGTACACACACATACACACAGACACACACGCACACACACACGTACTGCCAGCAGATTACTTGTAGAGCAAACCTCTTTCTTCACGGCAGAGCAGCGAATGCTTTCCTCTAAGGTCAGGGGTAAGACAAGAACGCCTGCTTCTGCCACTTCTGTTTGACAGTGTAGAGGAGATTCTAATCATGGCAGTTAGAAAGAGGAAGTAGAATACACCCAGGCTATAAGAGAAGAAAAATGGTCTCCATTTGCAGCCACCAGCCTAGCCTCGGCTTCAGCGAGAGACCCTGTCTCAAGGGAGTAAGACAGAAGATGATCTCACAGAATGTGTGAGCTGAAGATGGCGGCCTGGTGGGGGCGTCACTGCTTGTAATCTTAGTGTCTGGGAAGCAAAGACGGTGTGCTTTCCAGGCAGGATAGATGAGAGAGACCTTGTGGAGGAGGTTGGCAGCCCTTCGGAAGATGATAGCTGAGGTTGTCCCCGGTCTCCATATGTACCCACACACATATTCACGTGCACTGCCCACGTGAGCATGTAAGACACATACATACATGCAAACGTCTGTGGGGAAAAAGAAAGAAATCCTCTCCATCCTGCCCATGGTAACTGAATGTTGGAAACACGAAACTTATGAACCATGGTGCAACAATCTATCAGGATCCTCGTCAGTTTTAAATTGTGATGCAGAATAAGGCCGTGGATAATTGGTGATACTGCTTAATGTGACAAAGAACATAGGAGATCAGATTGGTATTGATTTTATGAAAGAACATCTGTGTAGGGAGAAGACAGAAGGCACACATGTGAATGACATTAACACTCCTCATCCCGAGGGATTGACACGGTAGACGACTTCAATTTTCTCCTGCTTGCTATACTGTGTGTTCAATTTTCTGGAATAATCAGATATTAACTAAGATGACAACTTCATTTTCACATATTTTATTTTATGCTTATTATTAGTCTCAGGATAGTGACATCATTTTGCTTCAAGACACACATATAAGCATGCGCATTCTACATCTCCAGATCTACTATGTAGTAGCTGTATTCCCTCTTGCCAGGTGAGTCTCAACACATATAAGCACATGTATTATATACTTATACATTGAATAAATAACAGCTCTCTCATTTTGAGATGGGAGTCTTGCTTTGTAGCCCAAGCTGGCCTTGAACTCTTACCCTAAAGCTCCAGAATTTTGGGATAAGCAGGCATGGTCCACTCTACTCTGCTTTGTCTCTACTGGGATGTAAATCCTGAAATAGTATATTCACTAATAAAATTAATGGGGCTGGGCAATTGTTAGCTCAGTGGATAAGGTGCTTGCTGCACAAAATGAGGGCCTGAATTTGATTCCCCAAGCCCCACTGTAAAAAGTTGGTGTACACATATGCCTGTAACCCTAGTTCTGGGAGACAAAGATGCTGGGCTCTTACTGACTAGTCAGCCTAGCCTAAATGGTGCGATGCAGATTCTGCAAGAGGCCTTGTCTCAAAAAGATAAACAGATGGAGAAGTGGTTGACTGAAAAAAGGTATCTTGACATTAGCCTTTGGCCTCCACACACCCAGGGATAGGGGAGTAACCCACCTCCCCATATAGGCATATACCTGTATAACACACAGATAGGCACACAGACACACACCCATGCACATGTACAAATACACAGACACAGATCACACACACACACACACACACACACACACACACACACAAATACACAGACACAGATGTACACGTGCAGAGATTTATTTAGTTCATAGCTATAGAAGCTGAAATTATAGGCGGCCCCGCTCTGGCAAGGGTCCTCTTAGCCATATCACCTCAAGGCAGATGTTACTGCAGTGGCAGGAACTGGAGAAGAAAGAATGCTCAGAGGAGGCAGGCAGAATCAGGAGGAGAGAGAGCAGTCTCGGGGACCTCCCAGGAAGTCTCACCTCTTAAAGACCCCACACACTCTTATTACCATGCTGAGGACCCAGCTCCCAGCACATAATTCTTTGGAGGACACACCGTGTCCTCTCCAAAACTTACTTAGCAAGCAAGGCTTTGAGAACACTGAGTCCTTGTTAGCGTAGAATTTTCCTGGAGTCAACTTTTGAAGCTTACAAGGTTTCTCACTTTCAGCTTTCCTCCCTAGACTTCAGGTTTTTGATCCTTCCGCTGCAAACAACAGTGTCAAGTGAACCTGGCTGGAAGCAGGGAGAAGATAACCCTGGGCTCTGCTGGCTTGCCTGCCTCTTTTTTCACTAGGAAACCTTTTTTGACAGTGTGACTGTTTATCATCGCTGTTGGGGGCCTGTTAAAAGGTACAAGGCAAATTACCTCTTTGCAAATTGCAAAGGTTAAAAGCAAAAGCACTCCCGTCTAGCATCTCTTTTAAATTAATAAATTGCTAAAAAAAAAAAAAAAAAAAAAAAAAGCTTAACTGGGAGGCCTTGGAGGTCCCACAGACAGCTCTGTGATTGTCTTAGGATAGAGGTGCTGCTAATTTCCAGATAAACTGTGTGGCAGTGTCTAGGTTTGTCTGTGATGCTAAGAAAACATCGCCCTGTTTTGGAAGTCATGAGATTCGGGCATGGATGTGACTCACCACGTCCTGGTGAAGAAACCTTTGTACCGTTTCTGAGAAGCCAGTGGGTAGAGGAACCCCGTTCCATGAGCCTTGGATGAAGGTAAAGCTTGTGATTTTAATTTCGAAGTGCATTGCCTTTAAATATGCAGGCACGCAAGCTGTCCATGTAGATCACACTACCTAAGGACTGCACTCCAGGGTGTGTCCTTCCTGTCTGGTGGGGTGATCTGGAAGAGGACCCAAAATGGGCTGTCTTCAGGACTTCATTAACATCTGCTAGAGAAAGGGCTAATTATGCAGGTTTTTAGGGATCCAGGCCAGCTCCAGATTGGAACATTCTGCGCACTAGGATGTTAGAGTTTGTGTCCTGTTCCTGTTTAAATCTCAGATGGAGCTGGATAAAGGATTTGAGAAGCAGGTTGTTGCTGGTGGCCCATGTGGTCCGTGCTATACCAGCCGTAGGGTGTGCTGAGATCTAAGCTAATGTTCTCTTCTCACTGCTCTGGGGAGAGGCTCCCAGGGATATCAGGGAGTCCAAGGACATCCTGTTACAGTATCAATGGGGTGAAGGGGGGTATAGCCAGAGGTTTCAAGAGGAGATGTTGGGTGTGGGAAAGATGTTTATCCTTTCTGTGGTGCATGGAGACATTGGCTTGAGCAGCCAAGTAGCTTCGTCCAGGCCTGGGTGAGAACGTGACCTAGTTACTGCATCTCGCTCTCTCTGCACGCTGGCAGGGTGACCAGACTTTGCTTCCTCTCTCCTGCTCACAGCAAGAATTCTGCAGAGCCTCTTGGAGGCTGGAGGGCCAGTTTTAGTAACTTGCCCTTTCCTGTTTGGCGATGGTCCATTTCTTTTGGGTGAGTGTTAATGGCCATGGGCTTGAAAGTTTTATTTATAAAAGAGATGCTCTGTCCTTTGACTCCATGTCCTTGTCAGATAGCATCTTATGGAGCCGCTTTCGGGAAAGAGGACGGCACAAAGAGGCATCAGAACCTATGGCTTTGATAGTCACCTGCAGTCTTTGGAGCTTTTCTTTCTTTCCTTTTGATGTCTTCCATCTAGATTTAGGTCGAGGGACAGAGCAAACTCATCACACACACTTGGAGTAGACACTCTCCTCAATCATCAACTAGAAGGTGACTTCTCGTGGGTCACTGCTGTCTATAGGTGTACCAACACTTCTGTGTAAGGTGAGATGTTGGGTGGCCCTGGGTGTAATTTCATTCAGGGTCATGTGTGTGTGAATCAATGATGCGAATACTATGATGACTTCTTATGAAGCACCGGCACGCACAAGGCAATGAAGAATTCTTGCGGTCGACCTGATGGTCCTTTGCCTGAAGTATTGGATAGTCCCTGAAGTAGTTCAGTCTCTTTCTCTCTCAGAGTGGGTGAGATGTCTCTCACAAGTGTTATTCTAGAGCTGGAAGAGACTCATATGCACATGCACACATATATGTGTGTGTGTCTCTACTATCTCTGTCTCTCTCTGTCTCTTTCTGTCTATGTCTCTATCTTAATGTCCTGGGGATTGACCACTTGTCCTCACACATGTTAAATAAGTATTCTACCACTGAGCTATATTCTCTGTGGTGGTTTGAATGAAAATAGCCCCCACAGACTCACAGACCCATAGGCCCGTAGACCCATAGACTCATAGACTCAGGAGGTGTGGCTGTGTTGGAGTAGATGTGGCCTCGTTGGAGGAAGTATGTCATTGTGGGTAGGTTTTGAGGCTTCAGATGCTCAGTCCAGGTCCAAATGTTTCTCTCTCTTCCTGCTGCCTGTGGATTCATATGTAGAACTCTCAACAACTTCTCCAGTACCATGTCCTCCTGTGAGTCACCAGGCTTCCCACCATGATAACAATGCACTAAACCTTTGAACTGTAAGCCAGCTCCTAATTAAAAGTTGTCCTTTATAAGATTTGCCATAGTCATAGTGTGTAGCAATAGAAATCCTAAGGCATCCCTAACCCTGTTTCTACTTTCTTAAGTTAAGAGAGAAAGTGTTAGTATGTGGATATCTGTGTAGGGGTGTGTACATGTGAATATAGGTGGCTGTAGAGGCGTGTGCGGGGTTTGGATCTCCCCCCAGAGCTGGAGTTCTGAGTTTCTGGATGTAGGTGCTAGGAATAGATCTTACCTGAGAATAGTGCTTATTCTTATTGTTGAGCCATTTCTCTAGCCTTTTGAGATGAGGTCTCAGTATGTTGACTAGGGTAGACTTTACTTTATCCTGTAGCCCAGACTAGCCTTGGACTTTACATCTTCTAGACTCAGCCTCCCTAGTATCTGGGAATGAGCCTGTACCACTAGGCCTGGTTGTGTACATTTCTTTGTTTTTTTCATCAGGCAACAGAGAAACAGGGACAAGACACAGTTTTACGGATGTTTCTCTGGGTCCTAGCACTAGCCGGGGAGGCCAGGGCAAATCCAACATACAAGTGTGTGGGGCAGGGAGTGTGGGCTTAGAGGTTCAGAAGAACGCATATGCCACCAGCTTTCAGTGGCTCTCATGGTCAAGGGAAGTGAAAGCAGAAACAGCTCCTGTAAGAAGCAAGTGACTCACAAGAATAGGGAAGCCCAAGGGTGCCTAGGCCCTGCACTAAACTCACACTTTGAGGCCTCTGTCCTGGCCCAGCCACCCCAGTGAACAGTCAGAATATCCTTAGATTCCCTGGAGGTGAATACAGATGGCTGAACACAGTCTGGACTTTGAGAATCAAATGAATGGGAGCCCATATCATCCCAGGAGACTTACTGAGTGGACTTTGAGGCCAGCCTTGGAATGAGCGGACGTCAATGAAGGCCTGACTAGTATTCCCAGAGCCCAACATTGAGGGAGGATGGATACAAGGGTTGTGCGTGAGGTGCATGCCTCTGTGTGTGTGTGTGTGTGTGTGTGTGTGTGTGTGT